>OX123183.2:102850696-103022043 GCA_944739405.2 Euclidia mi | reverse complement strand
CGGCACCGGTTTCGCCATCGCGGGCCTCGTGACAACGGAGGCCCGGAGCGGGTTTCCCCGTAGTTACGCCCTTGAGAATGACACTTCCACCCCCGAGCTAATAGCTCTTGCGGCTTCCCTCTGGCCGGCCGACCAAGGCAAGCCAGAGTTGAGAGTCCTGCGGGCGCTCTTGGACATCCACTTCGGCCAGCCAATAAAGGCAAGCCGGAGACGAGGCCCTGACCGACCCTCTGAAGCATTCGGGACCGCAGTGTCGCCACACACATTCAGCTCGCCACAAAGCTGCCCTGCGGTTGTTAGCTTTCTTTTCATCTTGTAATACATTTTTTGTTTATATTACACGATGAAGGTGATGTTTGAAAGCTGTTACTCTGCCCTCTGAGATTGCGTTAGTCTCATGATGAGATAACGGCTGCCCCAGAGGGGTTTATAAATCAGTTTATTAGTAATTAATAGCTTAAAAGTTGTTTTTATTGATACACGAAGATAGTTTGAAGTGACAAAAAAGTTTATATATTTTTAAACTATTGATTACCGATAAACTGATATAAATAATAGTTACAGGTAGCACGCCACTGCGTAATGTTGATGTTGTGCATGTATTGTTAGAGAGAGATGCAGAGGGCCTTTAATGTTGCGTTCTCTCTCGCACCGACGGACACGACACAGTATTGAGTTAGGTACCTACCTACTGTTCGGCCACTCTATCCTTTATATCTCTATGGGTATACAACCCAAACGGCAGCCATTTTATTCGCCTAACGCTTCGTAGGTATGCACGCTAATTTCGTAGGTTTGTCCAATCCATCCTTTTAAGGCAACAGAAAGTAATAAAATTATTAGGTATGTGCAGTGTCCGTTAAAATAAAATAAGGGGCGGAACATATCTGACGGAAGATCCGTCGCGTTTTATCCGTCGCTTAACGCCAATACATACAAATGTCTAGAAAAACGTTCAACCTTTCACACCTGACCGAATATCCGTTAGTACGTCGAGCGTACTGACGGATTATCCGTCGACGTCGCGCGCACCACGCACCACGTGAATTTTGACCATTGATTAAGGAATATACATGGAGAGGGCAAATAGTACATATAGACAAATTACATTATACACATATATTATTATATTTTTTTTTTATAGACTCACGCCTGTATCCCTGGAGGAGTAGGCAGAGGTGTAATATTACACCCACATTTCACCATGATTTTTTTTATACACATATATGCGAAATCGACATAAAGCCACCAAACATAGTGTTGTCTCGTTTTGTCTTAGGGATATCTCTCTCAGAAAAAAGAGATAGCCCTAGTTTACTGAATAAGTTAATCATGACGATATTTTATTAGAAAAGTCATTCGTGCCATAGTCGCCATATTTTTTGCCAGGGTTTGTGGTAAATCTGCTGTGAAATCGTTGTATATCGAACATAATAATTTTGTTTTTGTGCATAAATATGTCTAAAAACCAGATGAATCAGTGCTTCAGGCTGTGTGTTTCATTACCGTATGTATGGTGCCATTCATGTCCGGTACTTTCTCAGCGACACAGTAGTTATCGATATTGGCTTTCAGAGAATATTTTGTTACATGTTTGATACAAGGGTCGTCCTTCGCTTTGCCATGTTCGCCCACATTTGCATTATGAAATAAACTAATCTGGCAAAAGATTTAAACTTTCAAAAGTAACTTACTACAAACATTTATTATTTTCCTCTGACCAGCTCCATATCGATATCGATTATATTCTGGAGTACAACCCAAATGGCAGCCATTTTAAATTGCCCAACATTTCGTAGGTATGCACGCTAATTTCGTAGGTATTGGATATGCCATATCCATGTCATTCACAGATCGGTGATTTTGAGTGACGCGTAGTAGAGTAAGATTCCAGGGCCGCCAGACCTTACTTATTTTTTCAGAAATGAAATGTGTAGAATAGTGTAGTGTTAGTATGTGCTATGAGTGTACGCATACTTGCTAGCCTGGATCGTGGGCCAATTTTTAGGTATGAGGTTCTAAAGGTCTACGGGAATTACTGCCGTCCTAATGAGTCTTGCAGAATTATTTATGATTTTAATAATATTTTCAAAAAAATACCTAAGAAGAAGAACCAGCACTGAGAATTTAAGAAAAGTTAGTAACATTAAGCACGTCATACCTAAAAGCTAGGGTCCATCATGCCATTATTATTAATATTTTATTGGCATGATGACTTTTGCTATGGGACTCCATGTACGCTTAAGGGCCTGTTCACGAGATCGGTCTAAGCGGCGCGCGTCGCGGCGGGCGACGCGGCAGAGCGTCGTGCACGCCACGACCCTACAGCAGCGGTAAACGCAGCGGCAAATGTGGACGTATTTGGGCCGACGGAGTTACCCATAAATATGGCGATAACCAAAATATCTTTGTGTAACTATACGGTATAC
Organism: Euclidia mi; assembly: GCA_944739405.2. Taxonomy (NCBI): domain Eukaryota; kingdom Metazoa; phylum Arthropoda; class Insecta; order Lepidoptera; family Erebidae; genus Euclidia; species Euclidia mi. Next base: position 103,019,614 of record OX123183.2, on the reverse strand, counting down.
CTACAAAATTGTCGACATTGGATCTTCATTTCTTACAAGTATTTTATATCAAAGGAATAATGCATATTCACAATTAATGAGGCGTTGAATAGGTACCTACACAACGTAGATTACGTTAAGTAGGTAGGTAAATCACCTTTTAACTTTCATAGTAGCTGTGTCTGTACCTAAATATGTACATATGTACATTAAACAATGTTTTAATGTTTGCGATTTATATTAAAACCTACCATTACATTCTGTAAAACATTGTTTCATTACATCTCGCAACGTTTTATTAACATTTTTGTATTTATACAGCGGATGTGTTGCTATCCATACACGCGACCGTTTTAAAATTTCGACTTTAAATGTCTCCGTATTCATTACCGCCACAAAATATTTAACAAATAGTTTAACCGCCTAGTTCGTCCCTCGCGTAACGCTGTCTGTGCCGCTCGAAGTCGTGGCGTCGGACTCGGTCGCAGTACATTAAATTTGTTCCCGCCGCTCGCCGCACCGCCCGCCGCGCCGCCCGCCTCGCAGCCATTCGCGCCAAAAAAAACGCGCGCGTTATCGCTGTGCGCGGCGGCTCGTGGCGTGCTTCGAACGTCTTCATACATTTGATCTTACCGCTCGCCGCCCCGCGCTAAGCCGCCGCTCAGAGCGGCAAGGTCGTGACAGGGCCGTAAGATCGGGCGGGTTTGTAACCAAAACCCACTTTTACCAAAGATTCTACATTTACAGTTAATGCGACGTAGAGGCGTAGAAGTTAGAACCATGAGAAAGAACAGGCAATAAATCTCACGGCTACGCCTTTTAATTTCCAAACCTTATATATTAAAATACCTACATAGAAAACATTTTGTGTCATGCGCTGCAACTGTAACCCCTTCTATATCATTTGTATAAATTTTCTTAAAAACCGTAACCAAATCGTATCATCGTCTTTTAAATTTTGAACCTCCATTCCTATATAGGAAATATATTCAAATAACGCTTGTTGGCTACTATAAAAATCTCTTAAGTCCGACATATTTTTAATAGTCAAACTCGAATTACAATATCAATAACTACCGGACTTCAGTGACTACATAACATCAGGGAACACGAAAAATGATTAAGTAAAAGAATATGACAGTAAAATATTGAGCTGCCCTGAGTACGGCCCTGCACGAACAAACTTATATGTGTGCATAATAGCCACGCTTTTAGCAAATGTGTGCAGATATGCTCGACGCATTTTCCGTCAGATGTGTACCGACTCATTTGACGGAATATACGCGACCGAAGATACGTTCGACGGATCTTCCGTCAGATATGTTCCGCCCCTTAGACTTGACCTAAAGGTCCAGCTACCATCAGGTCATAAAATTCAAAAAGAAAAAAATAAAAAGTAATTATAGGTAGTACCTGTACTGTACAACCTTGCTCATAGTAGGGGAACCCATTAAGGGATTTCGGGATTTACTCGAGCGCGTCAGATATTGATAGCATCCATGTCCTACATATTTTTAATAAAGTAGGAATGATAATCAGATCCTTTGTATAGTGGAGATGAGTGGAGGTAAGATTTCAAAATGTAAAAATAAGAAAAATAATCAAGCGTGTCAGATTTTCTAAGGGAATGTTAAGTGAACCTAAAAAAAGGTTCTCCTTGAATAATCTGACGATTTAGGTATCACGCGAACTCGCCAGTAACTCGCTCAGTAACCGTGGATTGGTTACCCGCGGTGAAGCTAAGAGGGATCCAGGAGGGGACGCTCCGCGTGGGCTTGACGGGGCCTGCGCAGGATGCGTCCAACGTGCGGGTGCGGGGGACAGTTCTGTCTGTCCCTCGCAGTCGGGTGCGGTCGCGGGAGGAGAGGCGTGTCGGTGTTGCGTTGCCGCGCGCCCTATCTCCCGCGACCAAATGGGGGCGCACCATTCGATGCGTCGCGGTGGGGCCGCAGAGGAAGAGGGGATGCGGTGTTGCGTTGCCGTCCTCCCTATCCCGTCTACCCGTCGGGGGGTAGCGACGAATGCTTATGCGAATCCCTACCCTCCGACACACGGGTACATAAGGAAAACGGGTTGGTTTTTAGTCAGTAAGAGTCTGACAGTCCCCTTCGTCCTTCCCCCGGGGCGGAGGGACTCCATGAGGATTTTCCAACCCGACAAAAAAAAAAGTATCACGCGAACTCGTGGCCATTATTAGAAAGTTGCAAATGTGAATGAGTGAATTCGACGTTTTGAAATACTCAAGCGCGTCAGATTAAGATATATATATTATGCTTTATCCTAACAACCTAGACGTGCTTACTCTTAATCTGACGATTATCTGCAGGGATTAAGACAACAACTCGTTTTAAAAATTTAATTTAAAAGCCGCTCCCCCCACCGATGAAAAATTATACATTATTTACATTTTTATCTTCTTATCATCTAAGCTTTGCAACCCAATAGGTCTCTATGACGCTCGAGTAAATCCCAATTTAGCATCGTGGGCTCCCCTACTATCATTTCAGCAGGAATCGTCGACCGAGAAAGTACTACCAATGAATACAGATTTACATAGAAGCGCAGTTCTTATGGATTTCGTGTGCCGATTCCAGTTTATTTCGTAGTTGGCGTCGTTCTCCGTCTCTCTTGCTCTCGTAGGTTAGATACACACTTACACAGGAGGAACGTTCGTCTCTCTTACTCTCGTAGAGACAGCTCTCTGTCACTGCCAAGCGACAATTTGGGTTACAGAAAGTTTGTCTTCAGAGCGCCCATAGGAAATGCTCCTCTATCTGGGCTCTGTGGTACCTACTACTTCAGAATATCCTGTCAGAATCATCATCCTCCTAGCTGTATATACCAATGTACTCTGTGCTCCTAGCGTTATCCCAGTTTCAATTTGGGGTCCGCTTACTAGTCTAACCGGATTTCGCGGAATATTAGCTTTTCCACAGAGCGACTACCTACCTGTCTGACCTCCGAAACCCGAAGACATAGCGATATTCCATGGTTTAGACTAGTGTCAGTTTATTTAGAAGGTACCTACTGACGCCATATAACGACTGTCAAAGATTTTCATGACAACCGGGACCGACGGCATAACGTGCTCTCCGAGGCACGGCACAAGCGATAATTGACAATTTAATACGTCCATAACTCCGAAGTCATAGGTGCGCGACGTGGATTCGAACCCGATACCCTCTGCATGGCAGTCTGTTGGTTATCTCCCCTAGGCTATCGCTGCCTTACCTATATACTTATCCAGTGGCACGTTCGTCTGTTGCTAGCAATAAAGAAAGAAAGATCATGCCAATTGTATGGTGATTTGTGGGTATAGGACTGATAAAAAGTTTTTTTTCGTTTGGTTGTGAAAAAGCATTTGCAGAGGTCAGAATGTTGCGGCACTAGGTATTCTACTGATCTGTCGTAGATTTCGCCAATATTTGTACCTACTTCATTGTCCGCTTTTATTAAGAACTTAGAGTGTAGCCATTGTGACTTTTTGTGGCCAATCAGGCCACAAAATATCCCCATTTCTAATCAAATTACAGACATGCACATTTTATGGAACGAATAAGGACCTCGTAAAGATCTAGCGCCCAGAGCCGCGCAGGCCTAATCACACCTGCAATCATCGCACCGTAGTTTCAGGCAACTGCCAAAATTAATGGAAAACTAGATAGTCTATCATACTATAATGATCTACAATCATTATTATCTTCTATCGCCTTCTCTGCCTAATTTCTACTCAAGAAACATACCTACCAAAATACAATGTCCTTGCACTCCTCGCCTACACCAATCCGTAATATGACATAGGTACCTATCTTTTAAAAGATATCCGTAATAATCTACGCATATTGCAATTATGGAATTGATTCGGAACCCACCCATATTCAATTGTTAATTATTTCTCGGTTGCCTCGCGTCTCGGGTAGACAGCCAGGAGGCTGTTATGATAAATCTTGGATAAAGCAAGTAGGTAGGTACCTACTTAGGTGTACGATGATGATTGAATCGATACAGAATTTAACGTTTCTTTATGTACCTATTAAGAACGTTTAGGGCATAGGATGATGGAGTAGGTACAATACAACCTACCTATAAGTCATTGAATTATTACCTACAGAAAGTCAGTATTCAAACAACGCGAGCTCAGAAGCTAAGCCGAAAATTCGCTATGTGTGCGGCACTGTGCTGTGTTTACTTGCTGCATCACGCACACAGACGCCATTATAGAGTTGCCAGTAACAACGTCTTTCCCCTAAAAATAGGGTAAATTCATAATTTTTGCATGAATATAAGTAATAGGCTTGTGTCCACTAAGAATAAATAAGTTTGATTGTAGTATCTATAGATGCATTATGATTTTAAGATGCCAATATTTATTATTTATTATAAGAAGGTAAGATTAATGTTATTTTTAGGATTCTAAAACTAAAAATAATGTACCTATTTATTCTTGTGATAGTGCACACCAATCAGAGAGCATTACGTCAAACAGTGCGTCCGCCATTCACGTTGTTGACGTTTTAGCAATGAATACAAATTTTACATAATAGAAGCGTATTTCTTAAGGATGTCGTGTGCCGATTAAAGTTGGCGTATTGACGGTTGTCAGTGTAGTACGTAGTTGGCGCCGTTGGCGGCGCTGGCGTCGTTCTCCGTCTTTCTTGCTCTCGTAGTTAAGTTGCACTGGTTGCACAGGAGAAACATTCGTCTCTCTTGCACTCGTAGAGTCAGCTGTCACAGCGCGACTGCCACGCCGCCAAGCGGCAATATGGGTCACACTGGTCACAGAAAGTTTGTCTACAGAGCGCCCATAAGAAATGTGCCTCTATTATTAAATATGGTTGCTCTATGGTTTTAGTAGTAAACACAGTATTAAATACATCTAAAATGTCAAAGTTTGTACCTGTCAAATCGAATATAACAAAATAAAAGTGGGTATAGGTAAATTCACGAAAGTTGACCACAAATGGCGGCCGTCGCGCATATTTACATTCGTGCACCAATGGCGTTGTTCCATTCTTGACGCATTTAGGGAATGCGTCAAGAACGGAGCCACGCCATTGGCACTCCACCCGCGCCTCACCCCGCACCTCCACGGGGACCTAAAAAATGATTTCTGCGCAGTGGTCATCTTTCGTGAACCGACCTATACATCATCAGACCACACTTCATTCGTGGTTTGTTTTGTTTTGGACTTTATAATATCACTCAACCGCCATGATGGTTTACAGCGTTTTCGTGTCAAATTCAAAAAGGTTTTTAAAAGGCGTTATTAGTAATGTTGCTGATCGATTTTTGAAGAAAAAATCAGGTACCTATTTCAGTTTAACATCTAATAAAGGAACAAATCAATCGCTAATTACATTTCAGGACACAAGCGTATTGTATATTATAAATTCTAATGCCACGCTTTTTAAGTTTTTACGACTGACTAACGATGGCTAAATCAATCTTGACGAAACTTTATGCGCTCAAACGTAAGCACTAACAAGTGCCGAGTTATTTCCTAGTTAAATGCTCTCAGTACATAAAAGTATTTATGTATGTTTGTGAGAAAAAACTAACAAAAATCAACAGCGTGTAGGTACTAGGTATGTGTGCGCCGTTGCGCTATGGTTACCAAAAAAAGGCGACAAGTTTAAAAATTATAATATAATTCGGTCGGTAAGGTCATTCGTTCAACAAAGAAGTTAGTTACGCGTACCTACATTACAAGACAATACTAGACTTTTGATACAAGCCTTTCAATACAAAAACGGAAAAATCTAGTGCTTTGAGACGATGTCGTCTTAGCCGAGCTTGACGTGACAAAATTGTCGTAATCGATTGGTATGTATGTACCAGCCAGCGGTGTTTGAAAGGTTAAATTTATATATGTAACTACCTACCTAATTCTTTTTCTTTATTATTACTGTCAATATAATAAATTTTGGCAAGGAATGTGTTAATTAAACTGGGACAATTTCACACCCAACTAGCAACACTCCGCTCGTACTTAGATTTAGTTATTATGATTAACTGTATTTGAATTATTAGACAATCTACGTAATAAAATAGATGTCTGACCGGTGGAATGATACTCCAGCAATCTTATAATCTTTTTCTGAAGCATTGTGGCACAAAAACTCTGTACAATATGTCATAATTTCGATTATTTTGCGGGAGATGCTTACGCTACCGTGCGACTCGGACCACAGACAACGGGGCCGCCGTTTGGGTCAGATTCTGACCCAAATGAACGGCGCCTGTTACGTGCGCGTACTTGGTTTCTATAGGTAATAATTCAATGCTATAAGTATAGGTACATCTGTTCATCGAAAATGCTCGCCGCTACCGCCGCCGCCGTGCCGTAGTAGGCTGTGGCCGGGCCGTTAGGCACAGCGGGCACATAGCGAAACACAGCACAGAGCGATTTTTACTGTCTCATTCAAGTCACTATCAAACATTTTTCTCATTCCGAAATAGTCCGAAACAATATTTTGTAATTTGATTTTATTTGAAATTATGAGAACTATGTCGATAGGTAGTTTAACATTGAAAAACGTCTTTCGCTACGTGTAGACTGTGGCCAGGCCGGTAGGCTGTTGCCGAGCCGTAATGCGAATTATACTCGAGTACCTACCCGCGACACTGCGTGAGTAGGTACATGCTCTAGCATGTAGGTATATGTTGATTACTTTGCTTGCAGAGGAATGAGGAGAATTAAACAGCAGAAATAATTGTCCTCGCCGCACGATCGTGCTACAGCATAATGTGTAATATTTCAAGATATTGAACTTAAAAAGTTCTGCAATCCTCCCCCTGTGGGATCTCCACCTTGTCGTGGTGGGGGGTCTCAGTAACCGTGGTTAGGGCACCCACGGTGAAGCTAAGCAAGATCCCGGGAGTGGACGCTCCGCGTGGACTTGTACTACGTTTTTTTCGAACCGGGGCAAGTATTGATAATGGCGCCCCCTCCCCATAGTTTTCCAACCAGTTAAATTTTTGCGCTGTATGCCGTGACATGATTTTGTCGCCCCCATGACGCTGCCGCCCGGGGCAAGTGCCCCGGTTAGCCTCCCCGTAGATCCGCCACTGGCCAGAGGCGTGTCGGTGTCGCGTTGCCGCGCGCCCTATCCCCCGCGACCAAATGGAGGCGCACCATTTGTTGCATCGCGGTGGGGCCGCAGAGGAAGAGGAGATGCGGTGTTAACAGGTTGCCGTCCTTCCCATCCTCTGCGGCCGTTTTAGGCTGCTCCCCGTCCGCCAAAAGGCAAGGAGAAAAGTATGCTATCGGCGATTCGCGTGACCCCGCCACTACACAGACCCGTAGGGAGACCGCGTTGGTTTTAGTGGGTATGCCCCACCTTTAGGGAAGAGCCTCCACACCCCACCTCCGCCAGTCCCAAGCCCGGTCGAACACACTCTAGCCGGGTTGGCGTCGAGTTAAGATGTACTATCCACCGTAGTGAACAACAGCAAAAAATATATAGTACTTTAGAATAAAACAGAGAATCAAATAACCACACACTTGTATTACATTCATTGAAACCACAATTCAAATTAACACTTACCCTAAGAATAACTTAAAATGCACTCAATATAAATAAATTATATACCAATTTGCTGAGCTAGAACAGCATACATTCCTAGAGCAGTAAGTCCGACAGCTGTGGCGTGAACAGCACGGAGGGCTAGTAATGCCCAGGCACTGAGGGAGAGAATGCTTCCTATAGCTTCTTCTATAAGTCCTCGGTACGGGGAGAGGGCTAAGAGGGTGATAACTAGTGGGGAATGTTTGCGAGGCAGGTCACTGCGGGTCCATAACCAGACGAGGGCGGCGGTTGCAGCCGTTTGTAGCAGCGCAACGTTGGACTCAGCGCATGAGCGCACGTAGCGCCAGTCGAACTCGGAACCGCGCGCTCCAACCCATAGAAGTACACTGCGAGTCACCACCACCTGAAATTGTTTAATTGAATGGCAATTAATATCATATTGACCGCTGGATTTATTGTGAGATTGTTGTAACTGAGAGAAATTTTACTTGTGCTGATATTTCCTATTAAGATGATATTTTACTAAATAAATAAAGGAGAATGGGTAAGAGTATACCCAGAGGCAAAGTTAATTGCAGCATTACAAAACCATATCCGGTTTTGTTGCCCTTATAGAGTAGCTTAATTAATTATATGAAAGCACATCTAAATTCACTTAGAGAAAAAAGATATACTAGAGTTCTCCATAATGTTCTCGAAAGACATGTGAAATCTGGGAACCCGCACTTGGCCAGCGTGGTGGACTATGGCCTTATCCTTCTCATAGTAAGAAAGGGCCCGTGCCCAGCAGTGGGACAGTATATATACCTACAGGGCTGATGATGATGATGAGGCAGTTGTTTTGATAAAGGAAACGCGCAAAACTCAAAAACTACCGTATGGATTTTTATACGGTTGCCACCAATAGATAGTGTGATTCCTGACCCTGACGAAGGTTTTGGTGTACAATTCACGCGGGCGGAGCCGCGGGCGATGTCTAGTAACTAATAAAAATAACAAACTTGCCTCCTTTTCAAAAAAACTTAGGCTTACGCCACACTTGACGGAAATTTCGACGCCGAACTTCCGTTACGGTAAACGCCGAGAGCAAGCGGTCCGCGAACGGAGCGACCGATCATCCGTATAATGGCCTGGTATTGGATATTTACCTATATACAATGACTTGTATAGGCGTTCCGCCGTGGAAGATCCGTGACCGAATTTCCATCAAGTGTGGCGAAGGCCTTACTCATATATCTTTTTTCTCCAAGTGAATTGGGTACGGGCTCCATAAAGTGTTACCCATTATCCTTTAAATGATTAATATTTACTTGTATGTAAATGCTATGGCAATCAGAAGTGCATTCTTTGTGTAGTAAGTACCTAAGACATATTATGTATATAGGGCAGATTTTATTTCTATATCACACTGTAAATTATACATATACTACTGCATATCTGCAATCATTTTAGGAGCAATAGGTTGAATGTTTATTTTAACCTATAGTGAAATATTCAGATGACGAAAAAAAACTTGATCTTGATTTGCTACTGTCAATGCTAGAGGGAGCCCTAGCATTATCCCAATTTCAACCTGGGGTCCACTTGCTTGTCTATTCAGATTTAACTAAATAGTAGCTTTTTCACACAGCAACTGGCGTCTGGCCGCAACTCAAACTTAGCGTTCACAATATTTTGATGGCTTAGTTAAACTTTTAGACTAGTGTTTTAGACAGTTTATTCAGAAGCACTGACTAAGACTAACGACTGTCGAAGGTCTTCGTGACTTTTTTACCGCAATTATCGATAATAATAATGCCCAGTGTTTACCTTGTACTACAAACAAAGAGTGAACGCCGAGCACACACGTGAAGTCGGCCTTAATCTAATGACTCTAATGCCCAATGACCTTGCTGCTATGCCAGAGAATGTGGGTTTGATCCTTATTCATGTGTGGGAAGCCTAAGAGGCTAGTCACATCATGATTTATTTATTCATCAATACATCAAGTAACACTGTTATATTCTCTATACTATACTAATCTCTATGGTACACCTCAAATGTTTCTTACCTCAGCACTGGCCCATCCAATCGCAGAAGTGAGGATTTTAGCATGTCCTTTTCCAGGCACAGAGTTCAGAGCGAAATACAGGCCTAGGAGATCAGCAAAGTCCACCGTTGCTTTCAGGATTTCCTGTAATTTGGTATAATATAAGGAAGTAATTAGTACACAATCCATAATATTTTGTACATTGCTCCACTGCCCGTGCAGGACTTGGCCAGCTGCAATATAAGTTAAATAAAATTTAAAACATGAGTGCCATAGTTGTCTGGCCATAACCTCTTTAAGTAGGGAAGCAATAGCCTTGTGGAGAGACCAACAGACTGCTACGCAGAGGGTCCGGGTTCGAATTCACGGCGCACACCAATGACTTTTCAGAGTTATGTGCGTATTCAATTATCACTTGCTAAACAGTGAAGGAAAACATCGTGAGGAAATCTGCATATCTGAGAGTTCTCCATAATGTTCTCGATAGACATGTGAAGTCTGCCAACCTGCACTAGGCAGGCGTGGTGGACTATGGCCTTACCCTTCTCATAGTGGGAAGAGGCCCGTGCCCAGCAGTGGGACAGTATAAAGCGCTGATGATGAACCTCTTTAAATTATTTGTTGGTCAATTTTGTTATGAATGTTGATATGTAAATTTTCATGTGTTCCATGGTGGGTTAACATGTGTGGCTTTCTGCCCATAACAACTGTCAAAGATCTTTATTACTGTTGAAATCAAAGGCTCGATATCCTCTCCGAGGTATAGAGCATGCAATAATTTAACAATGGAATACACACATAACTTTGAAAAGTCAGTATTGTTCATCATGGGGTTAGGTTCAAGTTCAGAACCTAATACTGTGACAGGACAGTCAGTTTGTATCTCCTCTAGGGCTATCACTGCCTCAAACTCTATCAACAACTAATTTTACTTGCATACTGTATAAAATTATTACAAAACATGTCACAAAATGCCAAATTAAATTTGTGCAATATCAGGTATTAATATCTTTTTATACTAGAATCTCCATTATAGATTTTGGATGTTATAGACAAATTCCATGTTTTATAGAGTGTAAGTAACATAGATACTCTAAGATGGATGCTTTAGTGTTTGAACAGTGTTTACAGAAATAGAAGATAAGTTTAAATAATACCTGATAACGGTGTAAACATCTAAATGACCTACCTATATTTAGCTAAACTAGTTTACATGACTTGCGTATCAAATATAAGTTAAATGATTGTTAATATTTTACATCAAAATAGCATTTTCATTGGATAATTACCAAAAATACATTGTATTCTCCTGTTATATGGCTGCTATCTGAGTCTGGAAAGAATGTCGCTAAAAGCAACATCTTACACAACTGAGTAAAGATGTACAGCCCACCAGCATACACGCATTTTGAAAACGTTGCATATTCCGATCTGAAACATTACAAGTTAATAAATTGGGTAAGTTAATTAGTTTACAAGGTGATAACCTACAAGGAAAATCACTTACATCCCAGAAAATTTATATGCCATATGATATGGTGCGTACACCAGTGCAAGACAGTTTCCAAAGTGATAAAGGGTCATCTTTATCTAAGTATATTTTATTACATCGATCTAATTGAACAATCGCTTTTAATTTGTAGCAGATACCTAGCTGATCTTCCAGGGCATCGAACTATAACAATGAGTCTGCTAGCTCGTACGGATCGGTTGATCCAGAGAGTCCAGAATGCCGCCGCTCGTTACTGCTTCACAATAGGCCGTAGAAGTCACGTTACACCTTTTTTAAATGATAGGTTGATACTGAAAATGAAATCACGGCGTAAGCTACACTTGGCATCCCTTATGTTTGGTGTTGTTCATTGCCGGCAGCCAGTGTATCTTTTTAACAAGATCAGCTGGGTTGCTGGCAGACGCGACTGTGCTAGCAGACAGTGTTCGCAACAGCTTTCCATATTGCCTCATAAAACAGCTGCATTTAGAGGTAGCTTCCGTTATGCGGCTTCTAAAATATGGAATAATTTACCCCCACCTATAAGATCCCTCAAAACAATAAGCACTTTCAAAATTCATCTGCGTAGGTATCTTATTGACGCACAGCGGAAGCTAGATATGGTAAATGTGAACACGTCGCTTATATAGTCGCGTCGCGCGTCGTTGCGTCGCGTATAAGTACTGCTTGTGCCTATATGTGTGTTTGCGTGCGTGCGTGTGTGTGTGTGTGCGAAAACAAAAATATTATTACTACATAGCATTGCGCAGCTGATGCATGATGATAGCTGTTTGTCGGATGTCTGTGGTGCTTGTGGTTGTGCTGACGGACCTTTTCCTTCTTTACTGGGAGCGTTGGTTGCATTTCCCATCACAAAACGGGCGGGTGGGGTGACCTTTAAATGTAACAAATATACTCATTTTTGGCATGGATAGGTGTAATATAATTGGTTCATAGTAAAATGTTTCACATTTGTTTTTATTATATATAGATATTTATTTATTTTTTCACTATTCTAATGTAATTTGGTATAATTTTGTTGTTATTGTAATTTTTTTATACACACTTACCTATGGAGTGCGGCCATCGTGCTCTGGTGTCGATTGTATATTCCCTTGGATATTTGTCATAATAACTAAACTTGTCATGATTTCTCCGCCAGTCGAAAGTGCTAGTCAACAAGATAAGACGACTTAGGTGACATTTGCTTCAAGACGATAGTGTGCCACGCTAAACACAGTAATATTGTCAGAAATTAGTAACTATCGCACTATTAGTAATGTAAGCTGTTTGATATTGCACTATTATTCCGTGAGTTCACAACGCAGTGCGAGTGCGCGCCGTGCGTGCGGTGAGCGTTCTGTCGGTTCCCTCACTATTATTATACTCTTTGTTCTGTCGGTTATCTCTTTCTTGTTGTCGGTTGACGCGACGGAGACTCCGCCCATACAGCCCGCGCCGCTCGCACCCGTGTTGCTAATGTTGTTTGTTTTGTTATCACTAGATAAACTTGTTTATGATTTTGATGTTTGGTTTTGTTTGGCTTGTGTAGTGTAAGTAGCCACTGCTTTGGACCTTCATGATTCACTAGTAGGGCCCCGTAGAATATCAGTGCCAGCAAGTCTGGTATTATGCTGAACGGGGTCCTATTACTGCCATGACCTGGCCTAAGCATATTATTGTATAGCTGATAAAGATGTTTTTTTATTTTTGTTTGAACCTTTATTTTAATTTTTTATTGTGTACTTGTGTATGGTTGTGGCAGCAATATACCATTTTTCATTTTTCATTTTCATTTATTATATAATTATTTCCACATTTGAGGTTCCTTTCAAAAACTTCTTCTGGTTTCATACGAAGCGGCGCACTATACTTTTATTTATACCCGTTGTAGGTTTACTGTATTGCAAGGCTAACGTCAACGCAACGTCTAGCAAAGTACAACTCAGAACCCTATATAAGGATATTAATTAGCGAACGTGGTTTAACCTCGTAAAACTAGTTCCATCAGACAATGATCACATTAAATATTTTGATAGATTTTAAAGATATGCGAGGATACTTTTATTTCAGTCTCGCCGATATTGTGGTTGTAATTTATGTCTTTGGTAGCTACAGCATTTAGATACTATTTGCAAATCGAGCATATTGACAATGTGTTTTTCAGGCAGACAATTCATCTTTAAGTAGGACGGAGCAATGAGACCAACATTTCTAAAATAATTTCGAAAAGAAATACTCTCTCTACGCAACATAATTAAGTTTGGGATGTAATAGGTTGGAAAAAGTTTCTTCGCATTTTTTAATTTAAAACAATTTTAAATAAATAACTTTTTGCCATCTTGTAGGTAGGGACATGATCCCATTGCTATAGAAATTTTGGGGCTTCTGATCAAAATACCGCGACAAGTGGTTTTGGCAGTCCTCTCGTGATGTTAACCTGACACTGCCTAAAGAATTCTGAAGAGACCGAAACAGGTGGAAATCTGAAGGTGCAAGGTCAGGACTATACGGCGGATGCATTAACACATCCCAGCCAAACTCTCTTAATTTTTGCTGAGTGGCTAAACATGTGTGAGGTCTAGCGTTATCATGATGAAAAACCACATCCCTTCTGTTGATTAATTTCGGCCGCTTTCTCTCAACTTGCTTTAATCTCATCAGTTGTTCGCAGTAGAGTTCAGAATCGATGGTCCTGCCTGGTGGTAACAGCTCATAATGAATAATGCCCTTCCAATCCCACCATACACACAGCATCACCTTGTTGCGAGTTAACCAGGGTTTCGCCACAGTCTGTGAAGCCTGACCGGCCTTTGACCACGACCTTTTTCGCACGTTCTTGTCGTACGTGATCCACTTTTCATCACCAGTTATCAACTTCTTCAAAAATGGTTCGGTTTCATTACGTCGTAATTAAGAATCACAAATGAGTACACGGTTCATTAGGTTTCTTTCAGTGAGCTCGTGAAGTACCCAAATATCGAGCTTTTTTGTGTACCCAGTTTTTTTCAAATGCGCCAAAACTGTTTTGTGGTCAATTTCCAGTTCTTCAGCTACGTCGTAAGTACTGATATGCCGATCTTGCTCCACTTTTTCAAAAATGGCATTCATTTTATCCGTAATAGGGCGACCAGAGCGACGTGCATCTTTGACATCCAAATTTCCGGATTAAAAACGCTTAAACAAAATTTGTGCTACTCTCACAGACACTGTACTAGGTCCATAAACATCGCAAATTTTATTCGCGGCTTGCGTTGCATTTTTACCTTTTTTGTAGTAAAATTTTAAAATGTATCGAATTTCTTCATTAGATTCACTCATCTTGACAGTACGAAAAACAAATAAACATCACACATTTTCCTAATTTGAATTTGGAATTATGTTCTTTAAAATTTTAACTTTCAATGATACCAAAACCAGCCAAATACAAATAGTATAGCCCACAGATAAGAGAAGTATCAGATAGAGCGCATTCGTCCAACTATGTGTGGCACGTTGACAGCTATGTGTGCGTGACCTTTGGCGACTGGCACTGTACGGACACGCGCGTCTATGTGTGTGTAAAGTTGCCAGATTATGAATAATCTCCTAGTATTTTGCATATAGTTATGTAATATTCTTATATTCATTTGCGGTTTTGAAGAATTTACCATGGATTTAATTAATGCTTTTATAAATACATTTCTTAAATGTAGGTACCGAGTTAAGTTTTAACTACTTCGTAAATCTGTATATATAAAATCCTTGCGTTACTGACTGACTGACAGACAAGCTACAGCCGAAACTACTCGGCGCATGAAGCTGAAATTTAGCATGTATGTTTCTTGGGAACCGTAGGGGTGCACTAAGACGGGATTTCTCGAAATTCCCACGGGATCAGGCAAAACGAGAAATACGAAAATATGTGCGTGCGAAGCCGCTGGCGTCGATTAGTTGAGAAATAAATAGTATGTATGTACACACGGCACCAAGTCAAGCTAAACAGTTGCTGTACGATTTTGATACTTATTCCCTACGCCATAAGTATGTATGTACACACGACGCCAAGTCAAGCTAAACAGTTGCTGTACGATTTTGATACTTATTCCCTACGCCATAAGTATGTATGTACACACGGCGCCAAGTCAAGCTAAACAGTTGCTGTACGATTTTGATACTTATTCCCTACGCCATAAGTATGTATGTACACACGGCGCCAAGTCAAGCTACACAGTTGCTGTACGATTTTGATACTTATTCTCTACGCCATAAGTATGTATGTACACACGGCACCAAATCAAGCTAAACAGTTGCTGTACGATTCTGATACTTATTCCCTACGCCATTAGTATGTATGTACACAGGGCGCCAAGTCAAGCTAAACAGTTGCTGTACGATTTGGATACTTATTCTCTACGCCATAAGTATGTATGTACACACGGCGCCAAGTCAAGCTAAACATTTGCTGTACGATTTTGATACTTATTCTTTACGCCATAAGAACGGTGCAAAGGTCAAAGTGTATAAGCTTGACGAGTAGCAGGGTGTACACGAATATTTGGATCGTTTGGGGATCGAACTCAAAACAATATTATGTAAGGTATATACTAATGGAAATTGAAATTCTATTACTATATTTATGAGAAAGAAGATATATCTACAATATACTTTTATAATACGGTAATGTATTTTTCATAACATGACAATCATTATCACATAAGCAATTGACAAGTGCATTTTCCCTAATTCAGGCAGAACGGCGTCGACAAAAACTGGCAACACTTACATATTTCTTGCACAAATACGAATTTTATCGAAATTAAATTAGGAAACAGTCAAATTATCAATAGTTACCTGTGAAAAGATATTCCATTTTCCTGTTTTTGTTTTTAGGAACAACTTTTACAGTGTTTAAGAACACAAGACGGCATTTTGAGAATTTAAAAGTTGAAGTGATCGTGACGCGTGAACTGTACGATGCGTCGTAGCGCACTGAGACGAGTTTGTATTCGCTTTTCAATTTTGTATTTGCTTTAGTGGCCGCACGCAACTGTGCCGCGCGTTCCATCTGATACTAATTCTCTCATCTGTGGTATAGCCAAAGAGATTTTATTACAAGTTCATACATAATATAATCAGGCCTCCGTCACTGGCTCAAATTCGCGCGATAAATACCTACTATTTCGTGTATCCATATGGGTACAAACGACAGAGGGCCGCCGCACGCCCGGCAGCGTGTACGCACAGCACGTTTCCCGCGCATTCTTATAGAAGTGCCGAAACCACAAAGTTATTGTGCAGTGGATGGGTGAAGTTTTCATCCATCAAAAAACATCAAGTTTTCATTTGTTTTGTGCTTAAACGCACAAAACAAATGAAAACTTGATGTTTTTTCATTGCCGAAGGATAAACAATGATTTATGTAAGTAGTAAGTTATGGTATAAGATTGAAATAAGTGGGTACTTATATAAAATTTCGCCTACAAACTGCCACCGTTTATTTTATTTAGAGCAAAGTTAAGAAAAGAAACACTAGGTATGTAAATGTTCTTAAATTTATAAGTTTAGGTTATGTTATTACTAGAAATAAATATAAATGTTGTTTTATTAAGTAAAATCTACTTAATGTCAGGATATTATGTACGTACCTACTTACTGCATTGTCTGGCATAGTGCCCGCTAAACGGAAATAGGCAATAGGCCCCTACCACAGAATAAACAGTACTTACGTACCCTACTACGAACGATTATTATAGGTACATTTTATTTCTTTTTATATCATATTGCATACTTATTGTTAATTTTATTAAATATGTTAACAATATGTATTTACTAACGTGTATATATATGTAGGTATGTATTTAGCAAATAAAAATATGGTTATTATGCAACATTCGTTTTATTACCAAAATAAAGGCCTTGCCACACGGCACAATTTTACGTCCAACTTGACTAAATCACTTGATGAAATCGTGACGTGTAGACGCCAGTCGTCCAACTCAAGTTCATCGGGTGGGCGGTACCACCAGATTTTAACCAATCGGGTGGACGGAATGCAAATCAGTGATTTGATTGTGTCGTGTAGACGGGCAAAGCCAATTCGATTGAAAATTTGATCAGTGGTAAAATTGTATCGTGTGGCAAGGCCTTATGAACAACCCTAGCGCCTGCGTTCGATGACGCGCTTGTACGTACTGTCACACAATCTGCAACTCTTTGCATGAGTACTTAGGGTACATTTCTCTTCACTGCGAACAACGGCTATTATTATTAAGATTTTGTAGGTGATTATAGCGTAGGTATTTTCGATTTTGTATGGGAGTGATGTAACTATTTAGTAATCTGTGCTATAATGCGAAAAGACCTTTTCTCCCTGCCCAATCTAATAATATGTACATGCCAACTCTTACCAGGAGGAATATAGGTATGCTTCAGACTACCAATGTAACAATATGTATGTATATAATTATGCAAATTTTCTTCCTATATAAAACCACAACTACTCCCATATATGTATGCATGATTATGTTATTAAGATGCTATTCAATTTTAATATCATTGTTTGATAAGGATGTCATTTGATTAACAAATCATATTTGAATGTCATACCTGCGAAACCTCCTACGAACTCATTCTAAAGTGGGTACTCGGAAAAACATATTATGTATCGTGAAGAATACAAAGAATTTTGTATAAGCATTACAGGTTAAGCTCGATTCGGCTCGTGTTCGCACTGATCTATAGATTTACGGCCGATCCAAATATACGTCTATCTATATATTTTGCGATTTGAGATTCATATTTCACATATTTTCTATGGAGCTTGTGTCAAATGTGCATCTCTAATCTCCAAATCCAATGATTGCTGAATTCAATATCCGATCTATCCATCATCGGATATTGAATTTAGCGGTTAATGTTCTTTTGCATGGATAATCCACTTTAAGTTCGTGTGTCATCCACTTCATAATAGGGTTGTTTACAACTAGTCAAATCAAGCACTTTTAATGCAATGTCAAAAACGACCTTTTCTACGGTGTTTGTATGAAATAAGACCTGTGTCGTCATAGTTTTTTTGCTGTCAAATAGAATACTTATTATCAATAAATTGTCGATAAAAAATGTTAAATAAAGTTTTAACATTAATTGATGAATTAAACTACCATTAATTTGACATATTTCACTGGATTAAAATACTTGAATAATTTGTTTCATTTGCAGGAAACTTCCGTATTATGTTTGAACTTCACCATAAATTAACTACATGTTACACACGTCTTTCACAGGCATTAGGTAAACGTTTTCATACCTATACATCACGTGATAATTTGTTAGCAACTTAGTCAATTGTATAGAAAGAAATAGCACGTAATGAAAAGCTACGAAAACTTAGAGAACGGTAGAATGCCTTGGTCACTTTTCGTTTCTTCCTTTCTTTTACACATCGGTGCTACATAGGATTATTTTTTGTATAATTTTATTGGGTACCAAGGATTTTTGCGTGGGTGCAAGACTCCGACTGGTACCTAATGAGCCACCAAAAAAGTGTGAAAGCCGAAATTGTACAATGTTATTCAAGTGAAAAGCCGTAACCGTAAACCCGTAACTCCAGAGAAGTCACGGAGAGTGGAGCCTATAGGTACATAATAGGTACATTTATGTACAAGATTATCACCCCTTTCGTTAATTTTCGAGACAGTATTCCATGGCAAATGCACCAGGGTGTGGCGAAGTCGCACTTATTATTGTAAATTGTGTAGGTACATTTAAAAATATTTATCTACTGTATATTCGATTAATTGAGTCTGTCATATTCAACGATATCTTAAATGGTTGGGTGCTACAACCGCTGTTCTAGAGCATGAAGAGCGTGCTGTAGAAGCTATGGCTGGGACCACGTGTTCCACGTATGAACCACGTCTACATTCCGACCGCGGATAAGTTTTAAGGCAAATTATAGCTCTTTACATCTGTCAGCATCTTGTACCTATTGTGAAAATATGTAACAATAAGTATCCACTACATTTCGCGTAAATATGAATCTACACTAATATTATAAAGAGGAAAAAATTGTATTTTTGTTTGTTTGTTAAATTCTTTCATCATTAGAAAGCTACATTATCTGCGAGTACCATAGGCTATATTTTATTTTAGAAAAAATAGGGGTCCGTAAGATATTTGGGTTTTTCGGGTACGCGAAGTAGTTCCCTCAGGCCGCGGGTGAAACCGCGGGAAACGGCTAGTGTGTAATAAAATAGTGGAGTATAACCACCGAGCTGATCGAAGAAAATCTATGACGCGCGTAATTCGATAGCTTGCCTTACTTTTTTTTTTAATTTTGGTACATAAAGTTCTGCAATCAACTTAATTTCAGGTCATATTGCGATTTTCTGCTTCTCTGCAGATGCCATACATAATAAAAAAAATCTCCAGATGATGGTAATATTCGTACAGCTGTTATCATAGTCAACGTTTCCTTATTTGGTTAGCTCGAAAGTTATCCTGAAAATAATTTACTCTATGTTAACATAATATGGGTATATTTTATGAAATATTAAGGAATATCCATTTAATTAACAGGAAACACAAAAAAGAAAGATATTAATGAAAACATAACCAACATTTGTTAAAAAATTGCGTTAGTTGTATGTTTGTAAAGTCCCTTCGCGATTCAAAGAAAGAACTATATAACGTATATTATATTTTTCAAGTGCATATATATAGTACCTACATATATAATTACACGATACTAAGGCTCTAGACAGACGGACCGCATTTCAACTGCAATCCAACTGCAAATTGCAGTTCAAGTGCAGGTTGAATGCAGTTGACACGACGGCAATAGAACTGCAAACGACCGTGCAGTCTGATTGCAGTTCAATTGCAGTCGGCGTGCAATCGCGTGAACTGCACACCGACTGCAATTGAACTGCAATTGGACTGCACGGTTGGTTTGCAGTTCTATTGCAGTCGGTTCAACTGCATTCAAACTGCACTTGAACTGCAATTTGCAGTTAGATTGCAGTTGAAATGCGGTCAGTCTGTCTATAGCTTAAGTCATAAACCACCTTTTTATGTTTTTTGTTTGCTTTTGTCCGGGATAATCTCTAAAATGGCTGTAATTTGACCTGGTAGATGGCGCTGTAATCGAGGTTCCGAAAATAATGCGTGTGTAATCGCGTGGAAAGTAGTTATCATAAACTAATATATTAGTTAACGCGATGAAGACTCGTCAAATTAACTTGCATGACATGTCTTTTTTATTCTGTTTGAAATAGCATGTGATCGTATGACAATACAGTTTGTTTGCTAACTAGATCTGTGATGAGTGGAAAAGCCCAGGTCTAATCTGACGAGCGATATAAATGTGACAAGGGAGCATAGACGTGAAATGTGAGATAAAAGTGTATCAATCAAAAGAAACGGTGCTATCTTGAGGACTGAAGAAAACTGTCTAAACATCAGACGGCTAATTCAACCTCACGCTAAACAGCTATGAATTGTAACGAATATACGGATCACGCAGATAAATGGATCGATAGATTAGATGTGATGTAGAAGTGCCGGTCTCCGCGTTTCTGCCTATTTGTTTATGCAATGTTGTAGGTATTAAAAAATGAAAGAAGCAGGTTAAAATATCCATCGCCATCCTCATAAAGTTTTCCCAGCACTAGCACTAGCCGGATTTTCCTAAATAGGTATTAGGTTTTCCATAGAGCGACTACTTCTCTGACCTCCATAACGGAGCGATAGCGCCAATTCTCGGATAAGACTGATGTCAGTTTATTCAGAGGTACTGGCTCCCTATAGCGAATGTCATAGATTGATGAAAGTCGGGTTCGACGGCAAGTGATAATAGTCTACAATTTCATTGAGCAAAGCTGTAATAAAATTGCACAAATATGATGGAATTAATCGTGTTGTATATAAATACGTACTTGTACACGCATTATCACGTAAATCGCGAGTAATAATAGCCCATATATTTGTCTGTACTGAACTGTCGACGAATAAAGCTCCGTGCGTCCGTACTCCATGTAACCGAAGCTTATTCTATTTATAAGCGCACACTTTAAGCGTAGCAATATAAGTACTGAAGCAAGCTAACATCATCGTTCTACCACTATCCCGGTTATATCTAATCCGTCTTGAAGTCCAAGGTTTACTTACCAGTTAAACCAGATTTGACAGAATATTAGCTTGCCAACCGAGCGACTGCCATTGACCTCCGAAACCCAAAGGGATAGCAATATTTCATGGCTTAGACCAGTGCCAGTATAATGGATATACTAACTTCCGTAACGGCTGCCCAGATCACAGAGAGCCGGGACCGATGGCTTAGCCTTCTCGGAGGCAATTTAAAACTAAAGCAAGCTAACAATACGCGTTATACTGATATAGTAATGTCATTCAAACGCATTCATTTCCTAAAGTGCCTGTTGAGTCAAGGAGAACCTGTATTGTGTACCCAAATTAGATAACTCAATGTTTTTTGTTGATGTGATTTTTGCATGTGTATGTTAATTCGCTCGTAAAACTCTCAATTATTATATCGGATATGAATCACACTTATTTCGGACGTGCACCAGCAATAACGCTTCCTTATACCATGCACATCCTGCATCACAAACTACTATCAGAACGAGAGTAGAATCTGAATCTTAATTTCTGAATGTTTTTGTTCATAGCTTTTGTCATTTGTATACCTTACGGGAGATTAAGATTAAGGGGTCTACCGGGCATTATTTACGCTTTGCGACCCTAGGCAAAGCAAAGAGGCGAACATACTGTAGCTTTCTTCCAAACCAATTTTACTCATTGTCCCTCCCTACAGAAAATGATGACTGAATTGTGTGAAGTGAGTTATTCAACCACCAGCGGTGTAACGCCACAAGAAACGCAGTTTTTTTTTTCGATTTATCTTTTCACGACCACTTTATCTATGAGGGGATGGTAGTGCCCCGGTCGGGGCCGGCCCATTTTTTGTGGCATCAGCCCATTCTACCACCTGTGTAATCACTGTGACCATTTCACAAACCCAACCCTTGTCTACCTGTTAGAAGACATGTTTTCTCCATGTGATAACCATATCCACGTTACCAAAGCAGTTTACCTACTGATATTCCTTTGAAAGTTCGATATTTTTTGCCTACATAAATTTTTTTTCGAATAGTTCTCCTAAGTTAACAGTCGTAGAAACGTAACTTTTACGATCGTGTTTTTTATGACCATTCTACCACACGGCTTAAACCATTTCGAAATCGTAAATTTTTTGTCACGTGAAATACAAAATAGCCTGTCAAGTTTCTCGTAGATATATACCACCAAGGGAGTTCCTTAGTTAAAATGCACGATTTCAAGTCCAACTATGCATACAGTTTGAATTTTAAGTCGTAGACGATATTGCTATTGATGAAGGCAATTTTATCTATCTTTGTGCATAGATATATACATACATAGCTTTCGTTGTGTGCATTTTTTTACGAAGCCGTAATATAGCAGTTCACAAGTGTATGTATAACACAGTAGGAAACGCCGTCCTGTACTTCTGTTTTATTTTCCGTACGTTTAGTAGGCCATATTGAGTCAGAGCAGTTACGATTGGCGCCTGATAATAATTTAAATTGTGTCCGACGTGTTAGCAATTCTATTTTAAGGTAAAAGGATTCTCTGTATGTATACAGTAGCTGCAGTAGTCTGTTAGTCACATGCAACTCTGTAACGAAACGTACAATTCAGCATTCAAATGTTGTTTTTATTAGTTTTTTCTAAAGTAAATGATTATTTGATGCGTGCATTCTGCGAATCAAGCTAATTCGTTGACAGTTTTAGCAATAGGTATTTGGGATTTTATTAAAACACAAAGTTTCCTTTTAGTTTTAGCATGTCCGCCCGTCTAACAGCGACTGTTAGCTGTTAATTTAAACATGCCTATACAAAACCATCCGATAAAAAATTCAAATAAGTTTGCTTTAAAGTGATTCCTTATTATTTTTCTATAAGGTAGGTACCTTTTCTATAAGTTCTATAACGCTAATATTACACGTTTAATTAAGTTCTTTGGCTTTCGCGATATAAACCCTATTGCCAAACGTCCCTACTGCCGCTCTATGGATCGAGTTTGAGGTACGACGGGGATGTGGTTCTCTCCTTGAGGCTACTTGCTAAAAACACCGCGCTATTTCCCCGACGCCCCGTATCAGTGGGCCATGCGAACCGCAGGTAAGCGTACTTTACCCCAAGACGATAGAATCCCACTTTTGGGGTTTAATGATCGCCTTTTTTTTGTGTGTAGCATTTGTAGCACTTTAAGTTTTTTGCCTTTTATCGCCTTATGTTAAAGCACTCTCGAAAACCACATTTTCCTTAAAACTGTCGCCAACAAAGAATCTAGTATCCATTAACAGTTAGCTGTTCGCATCTTCAAACGGTTTATGAACATACAATAGGCGAGTCTACTTTGATTTGACAACACGCTGACCTATGTGACCTTAATCTTGTTATCTGATTCATTGACGGTCCTAATATTTGATCCAAGTCCCATTATATATAGCCATAATATGTAGCCAGATTCAATGGATACATCAAATATAGAGTCCGGCCGAAAATATCACTCGCGCATAGCTTAGTATCCTCATCTTATATACGTTTAAAAGTTTATTTGTTAAAACACACTAATCTCAAGAATTGTTTTTTTTATTATGGACTCACGCCTGTATCCCCGAATGGGTAGGCAGAGGTGTAATATTACACCCACGTTTTCGACATGAATTTTTAGGTCCCACGTAATAGGGGGCGAGCCTATTGCCGTTACCAGACTCCGTGCTGCTACTGAGAATTCGGAAAAACCCAGTAAAATTTTTGCACGACCCGGGAATCGAACCCGGGACCTCAGATCTGCCAGTCGCATACGCTATCCACTGGACTTCGGAGGCAGTCTCAAGAACTGTCGATCCGATATGAGACATGTCATGTGATCATGGTTATTGATAAGAATGATAAGGTAAGGTTAAAAGTTACAGTCGTATGTATACCCGCTAGAGGTTCTAGAGAATACCAGACACAATGGTAGTGTGTTTTCCTTCGGGGTTTGGGCTTGTTTGCAATTTGAATGCAATTTTCTTGTCAATTTACATTTATATTTTGAAGATTCTGGTTGGCCTTGCTATTCTTGAGATTAGTTCGTCCAAACAAACTCTTTGGTTGAAGATGCTGACATTTGGCATGCGTGTTCCTTGAAGAGGAGTAGAACTGCACTAAAAATAAATTTCCGAATTTCCCAAGGGATCGGTAAAAAAGAATGGGTAAACCAGCTTGCGTAGCTGCAGGGCGGGCATCCTTCAGTCTTTTATATAACTATATAATTATTCAAAGCTAATAAGCGAGAAACAATTCCTAGATATCTTAGTAAACTTGGTCTCCTACCGACCTCTGGCTATACTGAAGGGGACTTTACTTCGTACGGCATTATTAACACATGAATGCTAATTGTTGTATTCAGAAGCTATCAATTGGAGATACATATGTGTCGACAAAACAACTTTTATCGAATCAGCGGTTTGGTGACAAAAAAATCTCGTGATGTGTCCAAGTACGTGACATCGTATCAATATCATAAACAATCAAAATTTATTTCTGAACTACTGTTTGTACAATGACGGAATCTAGCAGCCAAGTGCAGAGTAGATTGACTGACGTTTGTCGGTTAGACGTCACGTTCGACGATTTTTTATGTGGACATGAGGGGCTATGGATTTATTTATTTATTTGAGGTAAGTATATTAACAGTGTAAACATAGTCATTAGGAAACATTATAACACTAAGGAAATTTGTTATGTTTATCTGTATTTTTCAATAATTTATAATAAAGAAGTTTGGGATCGTCGTGATAGATATCAAGGCTTAATCTTCTCCAACAGTTATTGTACAATGCAGTTTACCTAGTTATAGGACCTTGTGCACCTCCCCTGTCGGATCTCCACCTTAGAGCATGAACCGACTACATGTCTGACCGCCGCAAACGGAGCGATAGCGCTATTTCATGGATAAGACTGTCAGTGAAGTCAGTTTGTTCAGAGGTACCGGCTCCCTATAGCGAATGTCATAGATTGATGAAAGTTGGGATCGACGCCAATCTACTCTACCACTAAACACCTGTGGTGGCTTAGTAACCGTGGATTGGGCACCCGCGGTGCAGCTAAGAGAGATCCCGGGAGTGGACGCTCCGCGTGGGCTTAGAGGGGCCTGCGCAGGAGGCGTCCAACGGTGCGGGTGCGGGGGACAGTTCTGTCTGTCCCTCGCAGCCGGGCGCGGTCGCGAGAGGAGAGGCGTGTCGGTGTTGCATTGCCACGCGCCCTATCTCCCGCAACCAAATGGGAGCGCGCACCATTCGATGCGTCGCGGTGAGGCCGCAGAGGAAGGGGAGATGCGGTGTTGCGTTGCCGTCCTCCCTATCCTCTGCGGCCGCTGGATGTTTTGTCGGCGGAGCCCAACACCTTAATCCGCCGCCAAGGGGGTTTTGCTCGGGGCCCGCCTGACCATCTGGCGGGCAAATACCCATCGGGGGGTAGCGACGAATGCTTCGGCGATACCCTACCCTCCGACACACGGCTACATGAGAAAGTCGAGGTGGTTTTTAGTGGTAACACCACATACTCCGGCTCTCATTTCCCCAAGAGTCGGAGATCCGAAGGGATTTTCCACCTCGTAAAAAAAATACGACCTTGCAAGTTAATTCGGTGGGCCGGAAACTTGAAAAACACACTTGGCGTAGGCACGCATATCTGCACACGCTCAAGCAGTGGATGCATGAATCGGATCCGAAAAAGTCGGCCTATATTGACAGTGTCATATAAATTGTATTGATACTTTTCTCGTTTTTCTCGGTCTGTGTAAAGGAGACTAGACGGACGGATACCACTTCCAATTTTTTAGACACCAATTTTTTAGACGGAGTCGTCTAAAAAATTGGTGAGAACAGGCTCTACTAATTTGTTGTAGTTTGCTACGAAATCCTAAAAACCGTCAGCCTATTATAATGATTGTAGCGAAATGGTAAACCTTTTATACATAGTTATGAACTGTTACATAAGCATTACACGCCTTGACTCTCATCACTGTGATTTTGCATTATGATTTATGAAGAAATGTAATTCGTCTCGATTGGTTGACGATTCACTAATTCGCAGTTTCAGTCCGATAATATGTGTGAATGGTAATCGTTGCTTTATCCGATCAGATTACAAAGTGACATAAATACTATAACTATCTAAAAATTTAGACTCATCATCCTCCTAGCGTTTGAAATTGGGGTCCGCTTACTAGTCTAACCGGATTTGTCAGAATATTAGCTTTTCCACAGAGCGACTGCCTGTCTGACCTCCGCAACCCGAAGGGATAGCGATATTCCATGGTTTAGACTAGTGTCAGTTTATTTAGTGGTACTGACGCCATGTAACGACTGTCAATTATCTTCATGACAGCTGAAACCGACGGCTTAACGTGCTGATGCGGGAGGAGGAACGGGATAAGCTATTTCAACAATTCATTACGCACATAACTCGGAAGAGTCATTGGTGCGCGCCGTGGATTTGAACCCGATTCCCTCTGCATGTCAGTCTGTTGGTATCTCCCACAGGTATCTCCACTAGGCTATCGCCTCTACGCTACCTAAGAATTAAGACTGTCTACTGGAAATGGTTCTTTAGAAGATTTTAGGATTAGTCTCACCACTCTCTTTTCTTACTCCTCACCCTTTAAACTTCTTGATAAATAAGAAACAACAAGTCTAGAATGTCCAGACATACACACATACATAGACTCACGCCTATTTCCCCGAAGGTGTAGGCAGAGGCATATTAAACGCCCACTTTTCGCCAGTGTTTTGATCCCACGTAATAGGTGGCGAGCCTATTGCCGCTTATCGGGATATTTTGTTTGCCAGAGCCTCGTCCGTTAATCCCTAGTCTAGATACTACATTGTATGTTGATACAAGTGTTGTTCTTTTTGTGTTTTTTTATTTGGAGTATAATGCACATGCTAAGATGGTGAGACCAGCTCTGCCCGTCCATTTATAAGTAAGTTAGCACTATTATGCGGTGAGATAATATTATATAAGGTCTGTAAAGATTATGCAACACTGCAATTTGCTGATGCGAGCTACGCCGCCGTCTACAATTACACACCTATATATATATATATTTTAAAGACAACTTTTACACTCGCACTACCTACTTATAGTTGGTGCCACGAGAAGATAGACTTTTTGTAAACAAACATTCAGGGCTTCACAACCTTTTTTCAAACAGTTGTGTTTTAGAATTTATACTTTTTGAACAGTCTTTTTTCCAACGCCTTATTATGCCACTATGTTTTTAAATTTATATTGTTAAATTATACTGAAATTAAAATATTTGAGTTCGTGTTTGAATGGTCGAATGTTCATAAATTTGCCGATTTATTTGTAATTTTACACGTAATTTATTCTGTAAATTAAGGAAAAATAGAGTACCATGTATGTTAATGACATACATGTTACTCTATTATGGACATGATCTTTTTTAAATCATAGCCAGTAAATCATTTGCTCAAAGTAGTCTACCTATCCTAAAATAATATTTTATCTGTAATATTATTCATTATTGACCAACAATGAATAATATTACAGATAACTAGCTAGTACATTGCATAAAAAATTCTAGGCTTGGAGATTTTACGTTGTGTGTGCAAGAAATCGTCGGAATGAACTTAAACAACATCAACGCATCAACGAAAACGCAATTTCTTTTTCAGGTATAAATAATTTTCTGCGCGAATAATAGTTTGCCATCTGCTATTCTGCACCCGCTTTTTGAGATGCCGGATCATTCATTCATTCATCATTCATCTGAGCGTTGCGATCCTATAAACTTGTATTTAACTTTACATTTACCCCTTCTTGATAACAAAAAAAATTATTTTGTCCTGTGATAAATGCATGTTAAGCCCAAGAATGTGACATTTCAATGAACTAACTCCAAATGTTGACATTCTACGCGTCAGTACCTCAAAACATTAATAGATCCTGTTGAAAGCGCATAATATCGATAAAAACGCGATCCATTGCCATATTAGTTTCCAATGACAGGTATCTATGTACCGTTGCGCTCATTGGATTTGACATTATTTATTTTTGACAGAACTATCGCTAAGTCACTTAGTAGAAATCATTTGTTTACAAAAAGTCTATGTTCTCATTGTTCTCGTGGCACGGACTATAGTTATAAATGTTGTGTCGCGGGGGACTCTGAACCCAGAATTACATTACTGAATTACAATAAAAAGAATCCCTAGAACTATCACTACTATTAGATCGTGTTCAGTTTTTTAATCGCCGTCTCAAATGCGTTCTCAGACAAATACGCAGTACCAATTATGGGGTGACGTTAATGTCACTCTATGACTGCAAATAAAATAAACAATTTAAAACGATACGTTAACAAATTATTTATCACTTGTGACAAGCAACCTTGTTCGTCAATTAACCGTACTGAATTAATTAAAAATAATTGTATTGATGTATCATAATTCATAAGTCACATAGTTCATCATCATAAGTTCATAGACAATCAAGGCTGCGTGATTCGAGTCTGCATGTGCATATAAGATCCATTGTCATGTCATTATTTTACATCTAAGAAGCTTATATTTTAAAAACTTTGCGAGTGGCTTATTATGTTAAACGTGTAGATACAAACTTCTTATTTTTAGTTGTGAAATGTGGAAGCATAGCAGCCGGCTTATAGCCGAAATTTCGGGAAAAGACGAATAAGATTTATCAACAAATATCGTAAAAAATGTCTTTTTTTATAGTAATAGGCGGCAAACGAGCAGACGGATCGCCTGATGGTAAGCAATTACCGCCGCCCATGGACAAAAGCAACACCACAGGAGTCGCAAGTGCGTTGCCGCCCCTTGGGGTTGGGAAAAGGGATAGGATGAGGAAGAAGGAATAGGGGATAGGGCCTCCGGCACTCTCACTCATCGAACGAAACGCAAAATTCTAGGTACTGTTACTTTACGTCGATTTTCTCTGAGAGAGTAGTACTTTCCGGTCGGGCCGGCCCATTCATGCTGAAATCAGTAAGGCTCTACTACCAACTCAGCAAGGCTCTACTACCTACTACACTGACATGCACTGACATTCTAATTTTTCGCAATTAATCGAAAACTGTTTCAAACGTCTGTGTTAAGTGTGCAAATAACCAAAATAAGTAAGTAATTGCTGTTATCAGCATTCGAAACTTAAATCATCACTCTCCCAGCCCAGTTAGAACCATGGCTCCGCTTTCTAGTTTAACCGGATTCAATTTCACGATTTTGGAAGAATTTGAACCTTATATGTCCATAGTAAGTACATGCACCAACACAAAAATGTTGGAAACGAGCCAACAAAAAAAAATTAAAAAGCCAAGTCTTTACTTATAAATTAAAATTAGGACTTCAAGAGTGCAACTGCCCATAGCCGCTCTTGAAATTAGCGCGACCAACAAGGCAAACTTAAAGAACGTTTACAGCAATTTTAGTTATTTTATCCGCTCACATAACACGTGTCATAATTATAATAATGAACAGAATTAGTGAAGGGGAATCCGCAAGGCAAGTTGTACAATTATAACAATATTATATTACTTACTTTACCTGTTGTCCTCAGTGGTCCAGAGCTGCTTGCAATACAAATACACAATCATGAATATCGTCAAGGAATATGCACAGTTTATGGCTCTAAGTAAAAGTACAGAATACCAATGTGTGAAGAGGTAACAGACATACAGGTGTAAATAGAGGATGTTCAATGGTGAGAGCGTCTAACTCATATCACGGCGGTAAATTCACTGCATTACTGAAGTAAACTCAGAGACGCAATTAATTTATTTGTAGGAGTTGCAAATAACTCAATCCAGTTCGTATTTTTACACTACTACGGCGAAGCCAAAAGGAAGGGTAATTTTTTGGCATTCTATTTAAGTATGTATGTAAGTATGTACATATGTTTGTATGTTCCACCGTTGCGCCTAAAATACTGATCCGATTTTGATAAATGGGGTGTCAATAGATTTTTAATAATGGCCCGGGTGACATAGGCTATATAAATTTTATCAACATTTTCTATTACGGAATTAATACATCAGAATCAAATCTCAAAAAAAAATCTGACGTAATCACTACGTGTTTGGTATCAAAAGAAAGGTATTGGCGAGCACATTACATATTGTATTTACATAGATTATATTGCATGAGTCAAAAAATATGTTTAAAACGCAGTTGGACTTACAATTCGCGCGGTTCAGACGCTTTGCGTTACCTATTTTTTCTTCCTTTAAAAATGATAAAATTTGTCCCGATGTTTCAGCAAGGTTTAGGCTGGCCCTGGTACACAGGATGACAGTCATACCGTGAAAAATAGAAGGTATCTCACGTTTTGAAATAAATAATAACGAGAATGAGAACCGTTACCAAAATATATGTATCTGTAGAAAGTTTTATGTCATGGCATGTCAAATCAAGATAAGTAGTTTGAAAGTTATGAGGAAGATAAACACATGCATACCTACATAAATCCATGCAAATATAACGGTCTAAATTAGGTATAATTCTACTTTTGAAAATACTGTCAAAAAGACCACGGGTATTGAACGGGAAGAGAGATGTGAAATCGTACTAAAATATCTAGGCCGGATATCGCCCATCGGCGTTTATCAATCACAAATATTAAGAAATGTGTATGCAAATAATAGATACTATTTCTTAGTAAGTACACAGATTTTCCTCAAGTGGGGTGAGATAGGTTATCGTTTAAGAAAATCAATAAAGCTTGTTTATTATTAGAGTATGTTTCATTAACATACGATTGTAGCGAGCGTGTATTGTGACATTTGTCTTACACTATTGTTGTGGCACTGAGAGATGTGTCAACACTATTGAGTCTTTAGATTTTGCTACGGATTTGCTTTGCGCAAATTATGAGTAATCTAGAAACTTGTAGATAGAACGTGTGTGTGTATACTGACATATATTAGAATTTGTACATAGACTGCCTCCTATAGACGCATACTGGACAGTATGCGTATACTGATCGGAGGTCCCGAGTTCGATTCCCGGGTCGGGCAAAAGAGTTACTTACTGTGTTTTTCTGAATTCTCAGTAGCAGCTCGGAGTCTGGTGATGTGCCCGGTAACGGCAATAGGCCCGCCCCTATTACGTTTGTCCTAAAAATTCATGGCGAAATATGGGTGTAATATTGCACCTCTGCCTACCCCTTAGGGGATGCAGGCGACAATCTATAAAAAAAACCGAGTGGTACCTACATAATTTTGCATATCCAAATCTGTTTTTTTTAGGGCCATGAAAAACTATTAAGTTGGAGACCAGCTAAAATTTTGTCAATTTGATATCTCCAGGACTTGCACATAACTTCAATATCCGTCAGGTTATCCTTAAGACTCAACACCGACGCACCTCTTTCAAAAATGCGTAAGTAAATAACTACTATCTTTGACAAAAACTTTAAAGATATTGGGCAAAACGTGGCCATTGATTGGTACTCTACTTGGTTTTTCTACTTAAAGAGGAATTTTCACAAAAGATCCAAGTAACACACCAATAGATACACATTCATACTGCTATATTAGTAAGGATTACACACATGCGTGTTGATTTATTGCGCGTGTGTACGTCGCAGTGGCGCTATAAGATAACGATGTCACAAGTCAATCACTTGCGTCAGTTACACTTGTTTTCTTCGACATATCGTTAACTCCGTACTAATGTTACAAAGAGGGAAAATGTTTAGTTTTCAAGACGGGGATAATCTATGAAAATATTTACGTGAAGAGGCCAAAACTGCTTTCTAGTTTTTTGAACGATAAGTGCGAGGATTATTGTGTCGCGGGAGACTTTACAACCAGTTAAACAACGGAGACAAAGGACACTTAAGACTCAAGACAATGATTTGTCGATCACACAAAATATTGTACCGTGTGAAAATAGATCTCCCAGTAGTAACGAGGCAACTACCTAAACTTTAATCTTATTGCCTTTATTTATCTCCAAGTCATCATCATCCTCTTAGCGTTATCTCAGTTTCAATCTGGGGTCCGCTTACTAGTCTAAACGGATTTGGCTGAATATTAACTTTTCCACAGAGCTACTGCCTGTCTGACCTGCGCAACCCGAAGGGATAGCGATATTCCATGGTTTAGACTAGTGTCAGTTGATTAAGAAGGTACTGACGCCCTGTAACAACGGTCAAAGATCTTCATGTCAACCGGGACCGACGGCTTAACGTGCCCTCCGAGGCACGGGACAAGCGATACAGAATCGAACCCTCGCCTCGGCTTAGCAGTCAGGGTCACCAACCACTAAACAAGCACGCCAGCCATTTACAGATAGTATCTAGTACTATTGTAACGAATAAAACAGTTTCAGTCCAGCGCATGACTGACAGACTTAATAATCCAATACGCACATAACTCCAAAAAGTCATTGGTGCGCGCCTTGAAATCGAACCCGATAGCCTCTGCATGGCAGTCTGTTGGTATCTCCACTCGGCTATCGCTGCCGTTGTTTATCTCCAAGTATAAAAGATTTTATTCGAAAAATGCACAAAGCACCCCAATTATTTAAAGAGTGTTCGCTTATCTCAAAAACTGCCAGACCCGTCTAGCTTTTTATAACGATGCAGAAAGAAGGAAGGAAGTGATGATAAACCTCTCGGCAAGCGGGTACGAGTAAACTAGATAGTAAATTTGTACTATGATAAAATAATGTTTTTCCATTATTTTATTTACACCCGCAGTGTATGTGACAGTGGAAGTACGTATCTTATCGTAGCGACGTTTAAAACACGATTGACAAATTTGGTTATCTCGTATACAATAACATTTACGAAAAGTATGACCCGCAACGCAAGTCGTGTGCGGTCTTCTAACATATCTACCAGCTATAATCCGTAATTTTATAACGCTACCTTTAAAATAGTAGATTTTCAAATCAAATCTCAATACTCTCAATCCCTATTTCACTCCCCCTTTAGCTTTACCAGCTATAAAAAATCATGTTTCTAGCTTTTGCCACTGCCTAAACAATTACTGCCAAGTTTTCTGACAGGACAAGTCAATTATTAGGTATAATTATGATGGTGATGAAACAAACATTAAATACCTATATGTATTTTGAAGTTTTTACCGTGCCCATATGTGTAAGTTTCTATACGTAGACTTCTGCATAATATATTTTTTTAAATACTTTTTAAAATTTGTTGGACCAAATGTTGAATCAAAATTCATAACTACCTCCCTTGAATTATGATCCAAAAGAAGGTTAGTTTAGGACTACATCTGGCATTTTAGATCATGTCCTGGTTCAGTGTCTAACGCATACAAAGAAACCAGCTTAGCGCTTTCAGAATATTAAAGTCGAAAACACAGTCCTGCGTAAAATTAACACAGTCTGTAACGAGTATTACTTATAAAAAACTTCGTGTTCAATATGAAGGCCACTGCATATTCTTAAATAGTAAAAAATGAAAGAACAGTTGTACAATAAATATCAACCGCAGTTACAATCCTTTGCATCATATCACGCTACTTAATTAACTTCCGTGACACATCGATAAAGAACTTGTATGTGGATAGTCAGCAACATTTGGAAGATTAGTATATTATTTATAGAACAAAATAGGTCTACAAGCTTAAAATTATGAGAAAGCTGTGCGTGTGCATTAAAGAAAAATTGCTTAATTTACGTTAACTAGCGAAAAATGGGATGGTTTAATACGAAACTAGTGACGTGTTACTTTAATGTCTGTTTGATAAAGGCTGCTTCAAATTTCAATATGATATCGGGAAGAATTAAGTATTGGAACAAGTTTCAGAAAAGTCGGATAAGAACTGCAGATTCAGCTTGATATTCTAAGTATTGAATGGCCATCTCATTTCTTTCACTTGTCTATGAAAGTCATCCTTAGTTTACCTGTTTACCCCCTCCTCTCCTCCATCTGTCTATTAGGTACGTGTGGACTGTTGGATTGACGAGCAGTTGTTAAAAAGATAAGTGATGTGTCTTTAAGACCATTATTCTGGCACTTTGCCGAATAATCTTATATTGTTTAGTCATAAACAAACGTAAACTTTTTGTATACATTCACCACCCACCCATGACGTTTATCGTCGAGAAAAGCATATCTTATCATACTTTTAAAACATAATTTATGAAGTCTGTTATCGAGGCATTCATATTATTTTGCTAACCTATTCGTTTTTATATATTAAAACGTAGTGTTGCGCCTTAAATGATAAAACAGTTATTGTGGTAGGATAATTCACGCCCTCCATATCAGCGGTCAAAGTTTAGGTTACAAGCCGACTTGAACGATGAAATGAAAGCGTTATTGTATAATAGTGAGAAATATATAAACAAGAAAAGTTATTTGCTAAGCAAGGAGAGGTTACGGATATGCTATAGGTACTCTTCGTTCCTGTGGCCTCCTATTCACGATTGTTCGATAGAGGAAGGCCACAGTGGTTTTACTGAGTAAGGCCGAAGGTCTCTGGGGGAGTCTTACAGTCCCTATTCACTGAGCACCAGATTCTGGGGAGTGGACCTCGTAACAAAAAAGGTAACAAGCTGGTCCGTCTGAGAAAATAGTAACAGTCGTTGATGTAACTATTTTAATATATATATATTTCTTGTGTGCGTGTGTATGTATTTGAACTCCTCCTAAACGACTGGACCGATCTTGATGAAATTTTTTGTATGTGTTCAAGGGGACTTGAGAATGGTTTAGATTCACAATTTAGTCCACTGGAAAATGTTTATTGTACTTAATTTTTAATTTGTAAGTAGTTGTGGATGTGGGAATGTTTCACATTAGAACCGACGGACTGCGCTGCTATCGCAGTGTCAAATCTTATAATAATTATTTCGTCAAGGAGTACATCGAAACCTTACCTGAATAATAAAACATTAAAAAATAAAGATTTCGAGTCGACAACATATATCCGCAAAATTCGGATTGTCGAGTATTTTGTTAAATTCTAATGGTTCTGACAGACAAATCACATTCGCCATATTGGCCACTCTAGCAAAACGCGGAAAACGCCACAGATACCGGATACCATTTTGAGTACTACTAAGTCTTAGTACTAACACAGTCAAATAATCCATACAGTCGTTCGACGAACGCGTCTAGACGGGTCAATCGTGCGGGGGGCAAGAGGTGAGACGCGGGAAGAGCGGTACCTACTTACGTATGTCGCCTTAGTTCCTAACTAGGTACATGTTTTTGGGGGCTGGCGCGTGCTTGGTTTTTGTTCGTTACTTATTTATTTGCTTATGAATATTAATTAAGATGGTGCATACGACTTGTGCTGGGAGACATTGCAATTCTTCACGCTGCTAAAAGATTAAAAAATAAGGATTTAAAAAATCTGCGATTTCATCAATTTACTTACACCAAAAATGCAAATTTCATTAATTATAATTATTTATATTATTTTGAAATGTATGTACCTATAACCACTTATAATAATGTACACGTACCTACTAATCTACTAACTTTTTACAATATCTCATGTCTGGCCAAATCACAGAATAAAGTAGTAAACAACATGGCAGACGTAAGAAAATAAGCGTTGTAAGGTAATATTCGATTGAAGCGTGATTTTAATTTTATGCAATAAATACCTAGTACCTTCGTATTAGGTAAGTACCTATCAAATATTAATATTATGTATCTTGGTAACGGCGCGTCCTAGCTAAAAATAACCATATTTTTGGCCCCTTTTATAAACCCCACACATGTTCTCAGTAATCTCATAGCCCGGTCACCTATCCATAAAATGACCATTATGTCTATTGCTTTACCTTAACGTAGTTTGCTCGTAAATAGATCTGCAAAATACTTCATATCGATAACATAGGCTCTGCAAGCTGATCCCATGGTTGCCCATCAATTAAACGACCGCTATTTCAATCGCTTTATTTTAACTTGGTTTGTAAGATAACGACCTAGTATATCTGAAAAATGCTTCATATCCTTAACCGCCTCCCACGACACTTGCGGGATTAAATAGGTGCTGACTGAAACTTTATGCAAAGCTGTCACCGCACGAAAAAATGCAAACTGTTTTATAATAATTATTTATCGTTAATTATTGTAATATAGTAAATAAGTGATTTACACTATAATATTCATGTACCGTAGCAATAGTAATATTTTTCTAAAATAAATAGACGGTGATTGAATAAGTAGGTATTGTTTAAATGTGGCAGCCCTAGCCTCATTACCCTTGTCTAGACGTTGTCGGCTTTTTCTACGAGATCAAAGGCGTCAAACTACTGTATGTCTTTATACTGTGGTACTAAGTAGTTTGTATGTGTAAATATTTTTTGCAGTTATATTTCTTAAACAGTTAAAACGACATAATATTTTATCTATACTAATAAAATAAAGCGGAAGAGGTTGTTTGAACGCGCTAATCTCAGGAACTACCGGTCGGATCTGAATTTTTTTTTTTGTATACGATAGCCCAGTTATTCCGGAAGGCTATAGGCTATATAAAATTATGCCACAACTTTTAGGGGCCAGACAAAAATAATAAAATGGTCAAACGGGAAGGGGGAGGGTTGGGTCAAAGGCAAAAAAATAGGATACAATCTATATGGGTATCGTTTTCGAGATTTTCGGGACGCTGATTATTAATATGAAATTTATTTAGTGATCCAAGATGGCGGACGGTAAATTAAAGATGGCGGATGAGAAAATTTTAAAAATTAATATGGGTATCGCCTTCGATATTTTAAGGGTTGGTGAATCGAAATACAACATCTATTTCGTGATCAAAGATTGCGGATGGGAAATCAAAGATGGCGGATGAGACAATTAAAAAATATCAATATGGGTATCGTCTCTGATGATTTAAGGGATGGAGAATCCAAATACAACATCTATTTCGTGATCAAAGATGGCGGATAGGAAATCAAAGATGGCGGACGGGATTTATTTTTAAAGTCGATATATGGGTATCGTCTCCGATATTTTAAGGAATGGGGAATTCAAAAACACCAACTATTTCGTGATCAAAGATGGAGGATGTGATTTAAAAAAAAAATCGATATGGCTATCGTTTCCGATGTTTAAAGGGATGGGGAATCCAAATATAACATCTTATTCGTGATTCAAGATGGCGGATGGGGTAAAATTTAAAAATCAATATGGGTATCGTCTCTGATGATTTAAGGGATGGTGAATCCAAGTACAACATCTATTTCGTGATCAAAGATGGCGGACGGGATTTTTTTTAAAGTCGATATGGGTATCGTCTCCAATATTTTAAGGAATGGGGAATTCAATATTATATAAAAATCTATGTTTGTTTGTTCATCATTTAAAGACTCTGAAATGATAAGAGATTAAGCGCTACGTCAATGGTAACTTTGGAAAAGGTGCTTGGAAAAAAGGGAATTAAATAAAAACTCTTAAAAAGGCGATACGGAGTTCGCTGGGTCAGCTAGTATACCTATAATAGATGAGTGCTTCTAATAGGAATGTATTTTATTAATATTTTTGATGCAATAATTTAAGTAGCCATAGCCTAGAGGAGAGAATAAAACCTGGTACCTAAAAGGTGTCTGACTTTTCGAAGTTGAAGTGCGTATTCAATAGTTAATCACTTGCTAAACGGCGAAGAAACTTCGTGAGGAAACTTGCATATCTTAGAATTCTTCATAATACTCTCGAAAGACATTTGAAGCCACGCAACCCTGAGCCAATTTGCGTGGTGGACTATCCATATGTTCTAACCATTCTCATAATGAGAAGAAGCCTGTGCCCAGCAGTGTGACAGAATATAGACAAGGTTGACGATAGCATCACACATCAATCATTCATCTTGTGATATATAAAAACAATAGACCACAAGATGGAAGAAAGGTTAGGGCGGTTTCAGATTAGCGTATTTTTCTGCACGCATACGGTCGTTTCAGCGTACGCGCTTATACGCGCGTTACATTACGCACTTTACATCGGCGTGATCGGTCGAAACGGTAGTGACATCTTGTCAGTGTCGACATGGATTCTGACGGCTCGCGCTTATACGAGCTTAGAAGCGCGTCAACGCTCGTACGAGTTGCGCGTGTGCCAAAAGCCGCGCCTATACGAGCCTACATGCGCTTCCAAAGACGAGCTTATACGCGCGTATACAACGCTAATCTGAAACCGCCCTCACAAACAGACAGACCAGACGTGAATGTGAGTTTGTAACGTATGTCCGGTACTTACCGCGTTGCGTCACAGTACCGCCCATACGCTCGGCCAATCAGAGAAAGCCATCGTCCGCACTCGCCATAAACGGACTCTCAGCCTGATGGAGGGCCCGGTATATAAAGGGGCTGACAGAGAGGCCGGCACCGCTACTCTACACTAACCTACTACCGCTACTAAATTCTATACCGCTATATCTATAATTATACTACTTCATACGTGTATCCCGGTCCCAGCTGTGGGTAAGTTACTACATTTACTGCGTTAGCGTACTTGCTCATCTCTCTACCTGCTAGCTGAGGCCGGCTGACGCCGCCTGCCTGACTCTATTGGTTGTGGCTCTCCCAATGCTGCTTTCCTTCAGGTTCCAGGTTCACGTTAAGACTCCGGCTACGCT
The DNA here is from genome assembly GCA_944739405.2 of Euclidia mi. NCBI lineage: Eukaryota > Metazoa > Arthropoda > Insecta > Lepidoptera > Erebidae > Euclidia > Euclidia mi. The sequence continues at coordinate 102,980,906 of OX123183.2, read as the reverse complement.
CCTAGACCGCTACACTTTCCTGCATCGCCTTCGGCTTCACCTCTGGCGAAGAGTCTGGCCTGCCCTGCTCATCGTACACACACCGCCGGCGTCTGCCAGCTGAGCCAACGTCAGCGAGGGCCTGTACCGCTACGCGCAGCCTGCCTACACACTACCGGTGGGAACAGCGTGGGAGACTGCAGCCCTTAGTGTTCAGGCCAGTGTCGTGTTGTTGGTCGGTCATACTCGGCAAGGGAAGTGAGACAATACTCTGCAATAAACGCATCTAAAACCTCTACTGCGTTTTTACTACCAGAACCCGTTACAAGTTGCTACTCTAAAGTCTAGTGAGTTGTCGGGTCACTGCCATTCCGTCGGAAGCTACAAGAGATCCATAGTCGCGTGATACGAATTTGATTCAGTATTATGCTCGCCTTTGTACATAAAACTACGTGTATACTTAGTAAGTATACTTTTTCTTTCATGTTTTTAGTTTCTTTTGTACAATAAAGAATTAAAGAACCAGTTACTTGAACATCCAACACATGACCCAAATTCAAATAAATTGAGCTTCAATAGTTTTACACTTGTCGCGGCTAGTCCATAGTTGTACTTAACAGTGTCGTTATGGAGGGCAGCCTCGCAGCATGTGACTTATGTCATTTCAGATAAGACCCTATTTTCAAAATCGTTTAAGTCGTTTCGGAGGAGTTCGATGCCAACCACTGTGACACAAGTTTTTTATTTTTTGTTAATTATTAGTCTTTGTCGCTTAGAGAACATATCGCCACGAGATTTTTATATACGATATGTAATGTATAAGACTTAGGAATGTTTTAGTCGTCTGGTCAAATTAAATAAATAAATGACACCCAGACACAGAACAAAGAGCCGTACTCAGCACACAAAGATTTGTCATTAGCAGTCAGGGCCATTAGCCACTGTACTAACAGACCAGAGAAACTATTAACAAGAAAAATTTCGAGTACCGTACTCAAGATTAAAAAGCAAGATCAATCTTCAAAAAATGGTTTATCTAGAAAAAGTCCAATATTCGCAGTGTAGGTATTAGCTACACGGTGTGCGTGTTAGAAACATACTTCTGGACGCGAATTTCACTGTAATCTTTAACACTGCGTATCTTATTGAGTGAAAGTAATTTGCCTCAATTTCTGCTACTGTACATTTGACCAGTTAGAACGATCAACAGAACTTTTTATGTATTATTTTGATTTTTGATTGATTGCAGAGGTGTATAGTAGGTGTGATATATTACACCCACATTTCGCCTAACGAATTTTAGGTCCCACGTAATAAGGGGCGAGCCTATTGCCCTTATCGTGCACATTGCAAGACTCCGGCTACTGAGAATTCGAAAAAACTCAGTCAACAGATCTATAGATTTTAATCTAGACAAATCTCTTCTTGCTTAGAAAATTGCTTTACCTATAACTAAAAAATATCATTAACAGTTCGTTTGACAATCAAAATTTACGGTTGGCAATAATCGAAACCGCAAGCTTACTATTACTAACCCACTAGGGTACCGCTACTAGTACTATTATTTAATCTGTGGTACCGCCTCAATTTGTTTTTTAATAAATCGTCTCGTAATCCGGTGGCGTTCGCAATACCTGTATGTTTGAAGTCAACCGCTGTATCGGATGCTTATTATAAGATTACCGACCGCAAACCACAAGACATCGTCCCGAGTGCGAGAGATTTATAATGACGATATAATGCGACCACAAAAAATATACACGTGCTTAGATTACCTACATCTCTAGTTTTTTTTTTAGGGTGACGAGACGGAAACTCTTTGCCGGCCGTTTTCTCCGCCACTTGGTCGTGTGATCGATTGAATTTTGCTGACCGAGGAGAGGTGGTGTGAGATTCTACTCTTTAGAGTTTTGGAGGTTTGTTTGGAGCGTTTTTAATTAAAATGTATACTAGTTTCGTTATATATGAAGACCAAAACATGTTGACTTGTACTACAACATCAATTAGTTCTTTCCATAATTTATGCTTAAGAAATCATACTGTTCATTCCCTCTATTCTGTTCACCGTAAATGGGTCAGTATCGTTACCACAATTCAAGAAACAGCACTTTATAATAACACCTTCCCATTTATTTTACTACGGAAGTCTTTGATAACACAAGCAGACTTATCTCGTTAAGTATCGCGTTATCTGGCGCGAGGGAATGCTTATCACAATATTTATGTGTCACTTATCATTTTGATAGGCCGAGTGCGACAGCACCGATAGGTACTATGACATCATTCAAGTATTCAATAACGATGACAACCAGAACAGATCTTTATTTCTACAAATAATTAAGTAAATAAGTACATTCGTAAGTCACTGCATTTCTCTAAAACGGCTGAACCGATGTTTATAAAAAAAGATGTGTACCTGAAAGATGTGTGTATCTTGTAGAAAGCAAAAAAGGTTTGATAATTTAGAATGTTTATTTTTGGACCTGATAGTAGGGTACCAGAAAAAAGCAGGTACAACTGAGAGTGCACAGGAAGTATAATCCAAAAGAATAACATTGCCGAAGAAATATATTTAAGCATAAAAATGTTCTCAAAGATGTGAGGTCGAAAAAAATATTTTCAATGTCAAGATTATTCAATGAGAATGCCTAGTCTGACCTCTTCTCAGTTTGCTTTGATGCCAGTTTATTTCAAAACAAACAGTTCTAAACTTAGTCGTGTAAACAATCAAAAACATTTAACGCCGGCATCAAAAATCCATTTGTCTGAGATAAAATAAGTTTCTAAAGGCGTACTGTCTTTAGAAAGTCTAAAGACCCCAAGTCAATTTTGCGGTTGAGTAAGCATTATGTAAATTATTTTGCTTACAGCCTCATGTATTGTAGTTTGAAATATTACTTAGTTCACATTGAATTTCTTTTTTCAAATTCATTATATTTTTTGTAGATCTACTTATACTATTTTACTCCAGCGTCTCCAGCGATATTTTTACTTTTAGGTGTTATTTGGTTTTACCTGATTTTTTCTAGTACTCCACCATAGCGGCTACAATCGGGTCAAATCGTAAATCTAAACCTCCGTCCCAAATCTTTTTTGCCACAGAAATCTTAAATATTATTATGATTTCTATGTTTTTTGCTTTCCAAAATGTGTATCTTTCAGGTAGTAAAAGGTACACATACTTTGTGTCAACATATTCCGAAACGGTTGGCGGTCTTAAAAGTTCAGCGAGATGAGAGTTACAAGAAAGCCAAATGGATACCGATTCGTCGTGTTGATTAACACCTTGCTAAAGAGTATTTGTCGAACGTTAACCGGCAAAACGCAATTACTGCACATAGATTTGTTAATAAAATATTAAACTTTGAATACATCGCGTAATTTGCGTTACCTAATAATAATATATAACTATTTATAGAAATTAAGCCGATTTGTATTTCTTATAAATACAAATCACTGGAGCTGAGAGAAGCAAGCTGTTAACCAATAGGTATGCTCAAAAACGCCGCAGCGGAGTTCTTACGCATTTTAATTGGTTGTTGTTGTTCCAGGGCGATAACCATGCACAAGATACAAAGAAAACGTATTACAACAAGGACAGGCCTAGAAAAATTATATAGCTAAACAGATAGTGTGCACTTACCGCGCTCGTCTCCAAGACTCCAACACATGCTTATGGTAGTTTCTGGTGCGGAGTGCCCTTCTTGCCATGGCCGCTGCGAAGACGGCCGCGGTCGCTAGGAGGGCGCCGCCACATATCCACCAAACGAAGGTCGTGTCCCCCCATACCGTCGGCGTCTTCACCATTGTGTAATCTGTTAAATAGCCTGCTTAGTGATTTAGGTATTGTTTGGTTACTCGAGTGGTTTGAGATTATTGTATTGTTGGGAATGCACTACAACAACTAAAGGTCAGAAAACTCTCCGGAGAAATCAGGTTTTCTTGATAGGATGTGTTCTCTCAGTCTACAAGAGAAACCGAGGCGAGATCTGTAGACTTTGATTTCGCTAAGAATGTACACACATCAACAAAGTCTAGGGATATTTTATATTTCATCAAATATCTAAAAATCTATGAAGAATTTTCTGATACAGTAAATAGAAGAATCATAGATTATTTTAAGGTCTTTAATAAAAATAAAAAACATTTCGTGTTTTTTTTTTGTTTTAAATAAAAAACATATTTTTTTTAATCATCATGGAAAATTAGTATGATAACAACAAACATTTCTTCTTAAAAAACTATTAATTTTAATAAAAATGGAAAAAATCTTGTAAAATCTAATCATTAATAATCAGTGTTGCCACCTCTTACATTGATTACACATCGACATCGATTGTTAATACTTAAAATTAAATTGTCAATGTCTTGCTGCGGTATGAGGTCCCATGTCCTTTGCAAGTGTTCGTAAAGTTGTTGTTCAGTCGTCAAATTTGGTGGAAAATCTCTCAAAGCTTTTCGTTGTAACATGTCCCAGGCATGCTCGATAGGATTTAAGTCGGGCGACTGTGCAGGCCAATCCAAAACTTGAATATCGTGCTCTCGGAGAGCGGTCGATACCAGCCGCGCCGTATGGCAAGGAGCATTATCGTGCATGAGTAGAAATTCATGGCCTATTTGAGTTCTGTGTGGGACAATAACGGGCTCTACTACCTCCTCGTGGTATTTTTGTGCAGTCATGCTGCCTTGGATCCAAACGAGTTGGGTTCGTCCGCCAAGACGAATTCCTGCCCACACCATGATTGTCCCGCCTTGGTATGGGTGGACCTCCTGAGGGTGCCGTAGACGGCTAACTCTCCCTGGAGCTCTCCAAACGCGTGTTCTTCGTGAATCCGGGTGAAACCCAAACCGGGACTCATCGGTGAACAGCACCAAAGACCATTGTTCGTCACTCCATGGTAAATGCTCCCGAGCCCACGAAAGCCGCCGACCGCGATTGCCACGTCGCAATGCTGGAACACGCAATGGTCTTCGAGCATGAAGATCCACTTCATGTAACCTTCTTCGCACGGTTTGGTCGCTTACCAGCAACTGGTGGTCCTCCTGGAGCCTTTGCACTAGTTGCAGCGCTGTGATATTGGGTTGTCTTCTGGCGGTCATTTGGAGAAATCGATCCTGTCTCTGCGTAGTAACACGATATCTACCTGTGTGCTGTTCGGCCACATCTCCAGTACTGCGATAACGTGACCACAACCTTGATATCACATTTTGACTGGTATGTAGGGCCTCAGCAACGACGCGTTGAATTGCACCATTTTCTAACATGCCCACGGCTCGTAACATTTCATCTCGACTCAAATGACGACGTGACATGACTTTTAAAGTTCGTACGTCACGTTAAATTAAAAAAGAAAAACAATTAAAAACCCTTTTCATTAATAATTATAATAAAACAGTTTTAACTTTCTTTAATGTAACGAATTACTAGCTAATTTGCCGCCATATTTTGTTTATTATTTTGTTTTTTTTCTTTCCATGTTCAAATTTTGAAAATAGAATAAAAGAGGTTTTAATCTGTATATAAACTTTTTGTGGAAACTAACAAGGTTCTAAACTATAAACTCGTAAAAAATTTAGGATTAAGATATCCCTAGACTTTGTTGATGTGTGTATGTTTCAAGTTACAAAAATCGGTCGGTAAACATGTCGTACAGTAAAAATAAATGTCAGTCGTCCCGTGGCCGGTGCAAGCGATGCCACGCAAATAGAAGGAAGTTCACCTTGCTTTTTCAATACTTACGCGCTTAATATTAAGAACAGTTACAACTTTAATTATATTTTACGGCAATAGGCTCGGCCATCTATTACGTGGGACCTTAAAGTTCATGGCGAAATGTGGGTGTAATATTACACCTCTGACTACCTCTTCGGGGATGCAGTCGTGAGTCTATAACAATAGCAGCATGAATATAAACAAATAAGTTGACGCATGAAACGCAAACCGTTGTATCTTTCATATTAGTTTAGCTAAACCCGATGTTAATATTTAATTTGTCTTGGCTTAGGTAAACCTTGCGATAATTACGAATTCCAATCGACAGTTTATTCTGAGCTCTTACTCAGATCAGTTTCTCGTTAGCAATATCGAAGAACGCTACAGATCTCAGCCTTAATCTAAATATAATTATGCATGTGACGTTGGTAGGTTCATTGACATTTTATTATGGGTCGATTTCGAATCGATTTATATGAAGCGATGCCAATTTGGTACTGAAAGTACGTGTTGCAAAGGGGAGTTTGATACAAAGAATACTGAACAGCTAAGTTGAGACGCTACGGTTATGTTACCGGGGATATGTGTGGGCCAAACAATAGCCGTTTTATAGTAACACTATCTCGGAATAAGCATTATCATTTATACCCCAGATACATTAAATTATGGAATACTATTTGTATGAAGTAATCTGCCTAGTTATTGAAACGCAACTTATCGAGTGGTAAGACTGGTTTAATGACTGGCATAATTTACAACGGGTTGGTTAACGTTGCAAAAGGCCCTAAAAATAAAATTAAAAAGTAAAATCTACTTAAAGGGTTGCTTGCAGTCACATGCAAAATAAATAAATAAATAATCATGCTAAGGTAAAGTAGATAAGGTGCTTGGGATACAGACTTCATTCACGGTTTGTTTTGTTTTGCACTTTGTGATATCACTCAACCGCCATGACATTTTACAGCGTTTTCGTGTCAAATTCAAAAAGGTTTTCAAAAAGCCGTAATTAGTAATGTTGCTGATCGATTTTTGAAGAAAATATCAATTATTTCGGTTGAACATCTCATAAAGGAACGAATCAATCGCTAATTACATTTTGGGACACAAGCCTATTATTATTTCTTCTTTATGGAACGGGACGCTATTATAATGGGAAGTGTACCACTTAAGATAAACTGTCTACTTTGTACTACAATTATCGAGGATTTAATGGGCTCAGATCCAAAAAAATAAAGAAATAACTTTTAAATTGAAGAGGAATACTAAGAACTCGATAAGTTTATTCCGGACATGTATGTAATCCTCCGATTAGCGCAATGTTATCAAATCGGTAGCTGGTATTTTCCCAAAATAAATATGTCAATTTAGAACATTTTGTGGCAATGATAAGTGCAAGGTTTTTCCATCTGTTAATTTCATATCACAATAATAATTCAGTTATTTACTAATTAGTGACAGAGCTACTCTGCATCCATGTATGGTGGGTCAGGTGGATTTGGGTAGTACCAGCTTCACAGAATATAGAGAGACTGGTAGTATTCCTAATCAGACGTGAAATTAATCCAGATGTGACCATAGACTATTGCTAGATGACAAATACAAAGACATAGGTCAAAGCGAGACCCGTGATTGGTTACCTATCATCTAAAATTATTCCTAAGAAATATGTAAAGAAAGTAACCAATCAAAAATGCATTTATCTCCTTTCACGTGATTATGAGGTGTTGTAATCTTGAGTCAGGTATTAAGCCACTGATAAACTCTGACTCAAATAACAACACGTTTGATAACAATCAAAACTACTGGATTTATCAATGCTTTGGGATATAAATACCTATGCGCAATTGCGCACTATAGAGATAAATAAACTGGTATACAATAATGATTACAGGATCTTAATCACGTAGGCGTTTATGGAGAAATATTGCCCGAAACTACGCGGTGTCTATGTTGGTAAAAAAATCGGAGCAATAGGCCCTGTAATGTGGTTAATAGTTCAAGTGCAAAGACAATTTTAGGCTATTGTCATGGCGTGTCAGATGTAGGTATGATTTCATATTATTTTATTATTGCTTTCAAAGTAGTAAAGTAATAGTTAAAAGGATGGTGAGATTTAAAACCTCATTACCAATTTGCAATTCCAAACTAATCTGAATGCTCTTGGATATCCTAAATATTTTGCTCCATTAGTCAATACTAAACAACATTTAACTCTATTAAAATGTAATGCTAGCTGCTGTTGAACTTGAACTTTTATCTAATGTCAGAACACATTTACACAGTAGCTTAGTGAAATAGCCATGTTAAACTACTTGTACCTACTAAATGACCTCGATTATCCGACGGCTAAACTTTGACGACTTTCCTGAAAATATTCCCGGAAAATATTTATAATATATGTATAGAGCTGACTAAGCTATTATACGGGAATTCTTCCAAATTCTCGTTGCTCCACAAATAGCATGAGAGTATTAAAAGAAATTATGTGATGGAACCCGAAACCTTTACTTCTTCTTATATTGATATGCTACTAAACTCTTCTGAATGTGTCGATGCCATTGAATTCTTGCTAAACTGATGGACCTATTTGGATTTTGTGTGTTCGGATTACCGGAGGGAGCCTCGAATGGTGCAGATTCACAACAGAACGCGGACTGAAATCACGCTATCAAGATATAGATCTAAAGACACTAACTCTGAGGGAGCTTGTTGGATATTTAATAAAGACAAATTTTCCAACATATCTGGGGATATGTTAGGACTATATTTAACGGCTGAGACATGGAAATAAAAGCTTAAACCTCTAGCATTGCGCTATGTAAGCCTAAATCCAACAGAACGAGTGCAAGCAATAATCCGTTACGTGAACCAATTGGTAGCACAATTTGGTGTACCAAATTTATTCACATTAGGTAGATGGATGGTAAAAAATTCAAGCTTGTTGCAAAGAGGCTCGTCTACTCGAAATCACTCAGACATTAATCATGGACAGTGAGAACGCCCTGAACAATTTACTATAGTACAATAGTGATTCTGACACGGAATATTCAGCAATTACATATAAGTAATCTGGTAGACTACTATTCAATCTTTGTTTTTTTATGCATGAGTGTGTGGTCAACTCTGGTGCCCTTTTGGGACCACACGAAGACCTCCGACATGGCCTAGCGATTCTTGACATGGCACAAGAACCAGGACGCTCTTTTCAAAATGATCTTGCGTTTATTTTATGCTTATTATCTAACCATGATGCAAAAGACATTACAAGACATTCTTGACCCTGGAAGTCCCAGAAAACGAAAGAACGACGGGCAAGTTTTCCTTTTCAAGTTGCAAAGTGGGTTTCAGATTTCGGACCTATAATTTCAGAATGGTCTAAATTATACTAGTGTACACCATAGGCACCGAAACCAGTGAAGCTGTACTACAACAATATTATAATGTTAATGCTATTCTGTGACATTGGGTACCATAGCAAAATATACAGGAAACAATTTTGAGATGAATCTATTATGTTATGTTTCGCGTGTAGTTTAACAGTGTAGATATTTGAGATTTAATAAAAACTGCTTTTGCAATTAAGTAGAAAGAGGAAGCTGTGTCTCTAAAGTGGATAATTTTTCTTCGCATGCTGCACCAATTATGCGCCTTTTTAGGGTTCCGTACCTAAAAGGTAAAAAACGGAACCCTATTACTAAGCCTCCGCTGTCTGTCTGTCTGTTTGTCTGTCCGTCTGTCTGTTACCAGGCTGTATCTCATAAACCATGATAGCTAGAAAGCTGAAACTTTCACAAATGATGTATTTCGGTTGCCGCTATAACAACAAATACTAAAAATAAAAACAAATGAAAATATTAAAGGGGGGTCCCATACAAAAAAACGTGTTTTTTTTCGTATTTTTTGCTCAAAATTACTAACTGTAACAGGTAGACGCTTTAAATTTTCACAGAATATGTAGTTGTATATTACCTTTCAAAATAAATAATAATAATAATAATAAATTTAAAAAAATAAATAATAAAGGGGGGCTCCCATACAACAAACGTAATTTTTAAGCAATTTGTTACTCGATCTTAATAAACAGGTAGAAACTTATAAAGTGTTTAAGTAGGTATACATATAACGAACGTAATTTTCTTTTATAGATGATGGTACGGAACCCTTCGTGCGCGAGTCCGACTCGCACTTGCCCAATTTTTTTCGTTTTTCTGGTTAAGACAAAAGTTTAAGAAAATAACTAGATTTCAGGTAGGTATTATGATCTCACTACTACACAGGTGGTCTAAACTCGATGCAGCATAATATATCATAGCTACATTTTTATGTCTCATATACATCTCGCGATAAAGAGGAATGGCCTAACATCCTAAAACAAGACACAGACCAGGACCTGGCTTATTCTACCATATGACTATGTCATAACCATGAAGAGAAATATCGCGTTTTCTTAGCAACAGCAAAGGTATATCATAATCATGGAGCAAGTATGCAACGGGTTGTAGGTATGGTGTTGCACATAGGTGGTAAATAAATTAAGATACTTACTGAAGTTGTAAGAAACATCGGTCTGTTCATTGAGGAGCGACGTCCACAGCGGGTGATGACGGAAGTTCGCCTGGTAAAAGCCCAGCGGGAGTGACAGACGACACTGGACCTCGTTCCAATTCGCGATGCTACAGTTCTCAGTCACATCCTGATTGGCACCAACAAGCTGTTTATAAATAAAATGGCTACTGAACTATGCTTACATAACAATCATAATTGCATAAGTAGCACCTAGCTTTATGTTCGGGATAAGAACAGCCGTTTAGCAGACAGTTTTGATATGTCTAATATCTATTTTAGTTTTTCGACACAAATAAAGGTGGACCAACAATCTGGTTAATATCCCGGGGAGCTGTTCTATGTGGAGTGCGTTGCGGGAGACCTATGCAGTGGATGTCTCTAGGCTGAAATGATCATAATACTATTGAATACATGATTATTTACTTGGAGAAACTAATATGGCAAATTTTAGACTGATCACAAAGTGTAACATATAACATAAAAATATATTCATACCTCAAAAGAGCTGCTGTCCTTTATCTTGACAATTGTTACACTGTAGTACGTTACCGGTAAGCCCAAGTACCAGTGCAGTACCACTTCCTTGCTGCAAAATAAACAACAATATTTTTTAACAAGTACTGCAAGAAAATGGAAGATGGATAGAACATTAATGATAAAATTGGACTTTTGATGTTATACCATTTAGCTTCTTTCTCCTTTGTTAGCCTAAAGAATAAAATGCTTGATTGTAACCTGCCTAGAAATTGTACTCAAATTAAAAGTGGCAGCATATTTCAAAGCTAGCTTTTTTGCTTAGAGAAAGACAGTGGTATATATGACGTGGATCTCTCTTTGAGGCACAACATTATTTATTTGAGATTTCTAGCATCTTCTCAAGTCATAAACCAGTAGTTTTGGCTATATTTTTTAATAATCAACATAAGTATAACACTAGAGTAGCATCTGCACCATGTATTTTCAATTAATCTTAATATATAAAATCCTTGCGTTACTGACTGACTGACAGACACGCTACAGCCGAAACTATTGGGCGCAGGAAGCTGAAATTTGGCATATATGTTCCTTGGGAACCGTAGGGGTGCACTAAGAAGGGATTTCCCGAAATTCCCACGGGATCGGCCAAAACGGGTAAATTTAAAAAAGATGCAGGCGTAGCTGCTGGCATCCTCTAGTTTATTTATAAGTAGGTGTTTATGTTTACTCTGTAAATATGCCTTAAATATATAAATATGTACTTACGGATGAGGTATGAAGCTGACATGAGGTTTGTTGTCTTTATATAACTGTATGGTCAAGTTATTGATAACTGGGATATATACATCTACTGGCCTCTGCTTTTTGTATTTTGACCCAAGCACACTGTTGATTTTGTAACAACCAGCAAATATCAAATCAAAATCCACTAGGTAACATACCTGAAACATTAAAAGTATTTAAATTTTTTGGTAATGGCAAAAGTATGACTGCTTAGTTAATACATATTAGCATATGTAGGTCCAGAGGGAGACCAAAGAAAAGATGGATGGATTGTGTGAAAGATGACATGAATGAAAAGGGAGTGAATGTTCAGATGACATCTAATAGAAGAGAATGGAAGAAAAAGACATTCTGCGCCGACCCCAAATGATATCGAGGGTTCACGGGCAAAATGTATTAATTAAGCGACATCCTGGCCGATATTGAGTTATATACATATTCGGAATCGCCGAATTTTTCTGCGTCGTTTGCACTCGGTTTCGTGCTGATCTGAGCACTTTTTTGGCGCTTAAAACAATAGTAAATTTAGGCGCAGTTCGGAGTAGCTTTGATTGAAGCGACAATTTTTTTTTACAATTTATGAAAAAATGGACTTCATACAGGCGAAATATTTAGAGTTTTTGACTTGAGCTATTTTCCCCGGCATAAGTTTGGTAAGATAAGGTGATAATCGTCTTGCCTGCGCCTAAAATATATACAAACCGTCGCTTAAAGCATTTTGCTTGCACCAGAAATTCATACTTGATGTCGCTTAAAACATTTAGCCTGCTGCTGAAATCCATTCCTTATGTCGCTTAAACCATTTACCATGCGTCTGATATTAATACACACAGGCGCTTAAATCATTTTCATATTTAATAAAAATTATTTATACTCGGCGGTTAAATCCTGCTTCTTGAACTGAATTAATAAAGACTCGTCTCATCAGAAATATTGTATTCGAAGTGGTGGAAGTTAAGATAGTCAAAATTTTGTATAAATCGTTTATCCGTTGTCGGGTAAGACATATCGTATCGGCGCCAGAGTCTTTGATTTACGTCACTGTGAGTAACGCGCGTGCCCCCGCGGTGCTTCAGTCGCCGTGAACCGTGAACGAGTATGGACATGTTATGTGTTATTTGAACAAAATCATCACCTGGTTATTGAAATATTACGTTGTTGTGGCGTAAAATAGAGCATAATCTACATCTACACTAATATTAAAAAGAGAAAAAAGGACAATGACCACTTCCCATACATTGAATGGCCTGATAATTAATTATTGCGTATATAGATAAAATGTACGAAAACAAGTAGCTCTATGATCAAGAAATTATACTGTAAAGACAGTTTTTCTTGTAAAGGTCTAGGAATTACATAATACACCGAAATAAGTTCGTATTAATTTGACAAATTCTCCATGTCCGATGTCACGCAAAAGTGAAATGGAACGTAGCTAAACAAGGAAGTAGGCAAAGAAATATAAGAAGTAGGTATTATCAAAAATATTTTGATAAGGATGCGTTAACCAGTTCTAGAACATCTTTACAACCCAAAACTTTTCTATCTACCAAGACTTCTTCTTCTATAAAATATAATTGTTAGTGAAATCATAACACTAAAAAATAACCTTAATTTTAAAATAAGTTTTATCTCTATACATGTTTAGGTCAAAAATGGCGTTCTTCTTTGTATTTTTGTTTGTTTGTTTGTAATGGATAAACTCAAAAACTACTTGAAAGATTTAAAAATTCCTACACCATTAGAAAGCTACATTATATGCGAGTAACATAGGCTATATTTTATTTTAGAAAAAATTGGGGTCCGAGATATTTGGGTTTTTCGGGTACGCGAAGTAGTTTCCTCAGGACGCGGGTGAAACTGCGGGAAACGGCTAGTCTAATTATAATTTGAAGAAATTCATAAAGGAATTATCAATACATTTAAAAGGTGAATAATTTATTGTATTATTAATTTACTGTAAAATGTATTCGAAATATAAACAGTCTACACGTGTCTCTTACCCCTCGTTTTCACCAAGAAACATGTCCAATACATGTTTTATACAAAACTTGTAGACAACATAATCATTTGTTTTATACATGTATTGAACATGTCTCAAACATTCTTTCGTTCACACTGTGTAGCCAACAAGTATCTATACAAGTATAAAACACATTTGCGTTTACACTGAAGTCTGTTATGCTCGGGCCACAATACCTTACCGTCTACCGGGCTGTTACCGCCATAATTATGGCAATAAATTACCGTTAAATTACTGCGTGAAGTCGTGTGGTTACACTAGAGTTTACCGAGATATGCCAATAAACTAGGCGGTAAAAATATCATTTTTCAAGATGGCGGATGAAGCTGCAGCTGTTTGGTATTTTATGAGTGCCAATTATTTTAACATGAATCTTTTAAATTTTTAGCTTTCTGTCGGGTATCCCAGAGAGACGGTTCGGATTGCAATAACTCCAAAAATTTGAGCGCTTTTTCATTTGACCACTCCATATCGGTAGATAGTGTAGATACGTGCGTCGTCGTCGAACTCGTGTTGCACACTGAACAAACGGTAGTGTGGCCACAAACGCAATAATTACTGCGGTAATTTTCTTTGATGTGCGAAAAAGACCGCCGCCAGAGCTATTGCCTACTGGCATATGCCATATTGATTGGCATTGTAAAATTATGGCCATAAATCGCGGTTACACCTAGGCGTTGTTGAAATTATGGCAATAATTGTTGGCATATCCCGGTAGTGTAGCCCGAGCGTTAAAGTTTAAAACATGTCTTATACATTGATAGCGTTCTCACCTACAAAATACAGTCGTGTTTTGGACAAGTATTGTTTATTTTATTGCAATTTCTGTATTATACAAGTATTAGACAAGTTTTAAACTTTATCCATGCTTGTTGGATAAAGATTTTTTTTTCTGCACGGTTGGCGTATAGTGCATAGATTATACAGATATACGTATAGTGGTTTAAGCGGCCGCCTCATCGCTTGACATTGCGCTGAGCGTTGTGGGTTCGATTCCCACACGAGACAAAACTTTGTGTGATCTATAAATTGTGCCCGTATGTTGTATGTTTGTAAAGTCCCCCGCGACACAAGATTTAGTCCTAATGAGGGAGTTGTATTTAAAAAAAAAATAAAAAAATATAGTTTTCAACATACCGGACGAACCGCGCTTTTTACTTCGTGAAAACGAAATAAGAAGAAGAATGGAGTGGTCAAAAAAACAAACTTTACAACTCATTGAGCTTTTGCATGTACAAGAATGTCTGAGGAATGTGAAAAATAAAATATATAAAGATCGTCAGAAGAAAAAAGACGCATTGGCAGCAATTGCTTCGCAAATGTACATTAATGTTTTCTATTTTTTATTTATAGACTCACGCCTGTATCCCTGAAGGGGTAGGCAGAGGTGAAATACTTATTACACCCACATTTCGCCATGAATTTTAAGGTCGCCACGTAATAAGGGTGGGGGGGAGCCTATTGCCGTACCGGGCACATTACCAGACTCCGTGCTGCCACTGAGAATTCGGAAAAACCCACTAGGTAATACTTTTGCCCGACCTGGGAATCGAACCCGGGGCCTCTTTTTAGCAGTCACATACGCTATCGACTGGACCACGAAGGCAGTGTTAAAGATGTTGATAAAATATAACGAACCTCAAGAACCAGTTTAATAGGGAAGTAAATAAATTAAAAACGAAGTCAGGTTCTTTCTTTTAAAATATAAAACTACTGCTTGAATTTGTCTCGAATTCTACAAGTTTAGCTACGACAAAAACATGAGATCATAAACCATAGATATGAGAAGTAGTATTACTACTTCTCATATCTGTGTCATAAACATGCAGACAACTACAAGTTTTCAACCAACAAGTTTCATACATGTTTTATATACGTGTCTACAACAAGTTACATACAAGTTTTGTATACATGTCTACAACAAGTTACATACAAGTTTTGTATAAGGTACAACAAGTTTTATACATGTCTATAGTTTTGTATGCAACATGTTTTATACATGTATACGAGAAAAGAAAACATTGTCAAATACTTGTTATATACATGTATTATACCTTGGTGAAAACGCGGGGTTACACTCGATCAGACCGTATTCACATTGAATATTATAGTTCTATTTTAGAGTGTAAAACTGAATTGCAGGTATTATTAATTTGCCATATACATTTCGATGCTTAAACAAAAAAATATTATAGGTAAGTACTTATTTACTTAATTGTTTTTTAAATGTTTCCTTAATAAATAGTAGTTGTTTGTGTTTATTAAAATGTATAATTTAATGTTACTATCAGCAGAACTATTACTGACTACCTCGTTGGTCTTGCGGAAAAACTGTGCGCGTAGGATCGAGAACTCTCGTGTTCGATTCCCGAGTCGGGCAATGTATTATTGGGTTAGGAAATTCACAGTAACGCACGGAGTAGGCTCGCCAATTATTACGTGGGAATAAAATAAATCTGGCGAAAAGTGGGTGTAGCAATACACCTCTGCCTACCTCCTCGGGGTTACAGGCGTGAGACTATGTATGTGTATTTATGTGCTATCAACTGAATTGAACACAGATAGTGTTATTGCACATTTTGCAAACATTACCTACTACAGGCAGCGATAGTCTAGGGGTGAGACCAACAGACTGCAATGCAGAGGGTCTCGGATTCGAAATCTGGCACACACCAATAACTTTGAACAACTTGTAGTCTTATTAACGTTATGTGTGTATTTACCTGAAAATGATTGCTTGTATAGTGCTTCGGAGGGCGCGTTAAGCCGTCGGTCCCGACTGTCATGAAGATGTTTGACAGTCGTTACGGAGAGTCAGCGCCCTCAAATATCCTGACACTTGTCTAACCAAAGACCATCGTTATCCCATAGAATCCCGTAGGTACATATTGCACCCTATCAGGTTCGACTAGATATCGGGCCCTGGGCTCCTAAGCAAATAGCCGAGGATGCAACCATGAATAATGCTAGGATAATGATGACTGTTATTACACATAATCTAAAGTCCTAAACTAAGTAATTGACATAACATAAATTTACGCCTGTATTTATCTGGAGAGGTAGAAGGGTAGAGGGCAGAGATATTTGACACACTTTTTACCAGTTATATTATCACATGAAACATGGGATGTCCCTGTTGCCACTTACTAGGCACAATTCCAGACTGTGGTGCTACTGAGAATTTCTACATGGAAAAACTTGAGAACACCGTTCTCGACCTGGGAATCAAACCCCGGGCTTCATGCATAGCAATGACATTGGTATGCGTAAACTAAATTCTTTTTTGGAAATTTCTGCTTACAGTGACATCCACGGATATGGAAATGAACAGACAAAAATACTTTAAACAAAAAATAAAAAATATCTTATCAGAATCAAATCATCCAGGAATAATCGTGGTGTGATGAGTACAATGTTTTGTCTGGATGTAATTTATCTAAAAAATATGTATCTATTTCTTGTTAGCTGAATATTTTTCAAATAGCGAAAAATGTGAATCCTTGTGCCATTTTTATAATAAAAACAATCACTTGTCTCATTTTAAGCACGTATTTGTTTTATTTTAAAATTTCTTTAGATTTTTCATTTGTAGGAAATAAACAATAGTCTAAATTATTGTTGATCTAACCGCCAATCCTAATTACTTTTAGATAAAAGTGCTACATAAATCATTTTAATCTGCAACTACTTTATGATATTTCAATTGCTTAAGCCGATTAGCCTGATTTTATTTTAGTATTCCAATGGTTGTTCATATATTTAGCCTTACACAAAATAATACCAGAGTGTGGCTTAAATCATTTTTCTTATACCTGTATTGTGAAGTTTATGGCACTTATATCATTTAGCCTGTTTCTAAATAAAAGTAAACTGGGGTAATATTGTATCAAGCGACTTTTATTTCTATTAATAGTAGCTTAAAAGAAATGAAAACTACACTCAATTATGCAGCTTTTGTCATGGAAATCAACTTCGGTCACTTTTTCGTTAATAACCTTATACTTTTTTTATAACGAATTTTTCGTAAAATTGAAACTTTAAAACTCTCTCCTGTAAAGTTTAAAAAATGTCGCTTAATACATTTTGCCCGTGAACCCTCGATATGGGAACAGGGCAGGCAGAAGAAGAAGATATGTAGGTGACACAGTATGAGGAACCAGGGTAGAAATGGTACCATAGTAATACTAGAGGTAATATGCAAGAATGCCTGCAGATATTAGACAATATATTTTTGTTGTCCAATTATTTAAATTTTGAGGTTTAGTCAAAATTGAGATTTGATGAAAACATCATCTATGAGATTTTTATTGTATTGTTTGGAATGTATATCTAAACAAAACTTATCAAATTAATTCACAATAAAAATAAATTATATACTTACTTACTTAAATAAACAAGGTTTTTTTGTGTTCTGTTTATAAAAGTTTGTCTAAAGTCTAAATAGAATATAAGATTAACTCTAGTTTTGATTTAGATAGTTTATTTCTAGGGACACTTAAATGTTAGTATTTATGCAGTAGAAATCACATCTACAACTTCTTTAACATTGAACTTGGTATTCTTTTTTTATCTAAAAGTTTAGTGACTGGCATAAGAAGTCTGTCAATACTCAAAATATTATTCTAATTCCATTCAAAATATGAGACTATGGTTTATTGTGCCATTATGATAAAAAGGTCATTCATTGCTCAACTCAAAGACACCAATACATTTTTATTCAAACATGAATCTGAATGACTTAAGGTAAAAGCACTAATGCTTGACACTGAACTAATAGATGACATTTTCACAAAAAAATGTTTCTAATAAGAAAACTAATCATCTAAATAACATTGTTACTGATGTTTAAGATACCTAGTGCTATCTATGATACATGTTTAAAAGCTTGTGTACACATTCACAAGCAAATTTCAAAATTGCATGAGTTTATGACAAACAATGTGAGTAGGTTGGCATGTTGCGCGTAATTCTTAGCGTTTTTCGTAAGGCAACTGACTTTTAACAGGTACGATTTTTTTCTTATATTTATGATTATAGGCTTAATTAGTTTCAATATTACAAATGTATGAAATGTTTGATATATTAGGACTATTTCCTGGTTATTTTGGCTTGTTTTTATATAATTTTTAAGTGGTGTCTACTATTAGTACCCAAAATGAGTCAAAACCTAAAAGATGACACATGTGTCATCTACTAGGGTTATATCAATCCGAATTTTTTAGCTTATTTTAATGTATATTTAGCCTTATCTAATAGAAATAAAGTTCCTGTCTTAGTTTCATTTGTTTTAATCTACTCTAACTAAAAGTAGACAGTGTCAACTATTAGGGTATATTAGATGTCAAATATTAGTATTTAGTGTCAACTATTAGGGTATAATAGATGTCAACGATTAATACCTATGAATATCAGTGCAGATCCCTTGATAGTGCCATCCACGTCACAATTTTGACAAAGTCTCTTGCATAATTACGGGTAAAGTCATGTCAACTATTAGTGCCAATTGATGTCAATTATTGGTGGATTTGATTTTCGACACTGTCATATTTTAGTGTTTACGGCAAACCTAAGAAAATTGAGAATTTTGTTGGAAATGTAACAGCTTTAAAATAATTTAATATAAAAATATCAATCTCTGAATGTTGCTCTATTTGGGAAAATATTAAGAACTGTATTTTTTTGATAAATACATTTTATATTAGGCAAATGAAGTTTGATTTGTCCTTAATGTGTCAAGCATTAGTGCTTTTACCTTAATGGATTTTAAAGTAGGTAACTATATACAAGTATATAATTATAAATAAACAAATAACAGGTTAAATATAAATTCACAGATAATAAGTATCATTATGATGCTCATAATTGATACTTTGTGACCTACATTTTAGTACTAAAATCTACTAAGTTTTATATTACTTCATTTTCAATATTAGAAATAAAGTTATTGATCAGTAAGTTTATGTTTATTTACCATTTTATCATAGTTCTAAAGGGCTTCCTTTTACAATTTATAAATAATTCTAATCTGACCCTTTATTATTATAAAAAGCAACCAGTGTTTGAAGTATTGAACCAACCACAAAATAAACATAATTTCACAAAAAAACCTTACCAATATCAATGTTTACCTTAAATCTTTCAATTGAAGTAATATCTATCACATATATTATGATCAAAGAAAATTGCCTCATAGCTCAAAATATTCACACCGAATTGTAAATCACGCTGTTCAGGAGAAAAATATGAACAAGAGGATAATAAAAGTACATTATAATATGGAATTAGATATTCTTATTATGATATGCCCAGGTATAAGTTTAATCTCTTTGTAAAGCTCTTTAACATTGACAGATTAAAAATGAATGATAAGAGCAGTACAAGGTCAAGAAATATGTTAAGATCGCATCACAGAATACATAAGTGTGATTCTGTGTGATACTTAGATTTATATGGGTCAGTACCCATCCAGTTAATACTTCAGTATGCCATGTAAATAAATGCATGTTACTTGTTGTGCTAGCCATCATAATACTGATGTCAGTACAATAGCACAATAGAGGGATTGGAAAAGTAATTTTGGTGATAACAATAATAATCGATCTCGATCGCATATACTTACATTCTTACAATTCCCAGGTGCCTCGATGGGTTCTACTGGTAAAACGGAGTGCAAGCGGTCAGGCCTTCGCTTATAAGGGCATCTCGTCGGTTCCTTGAAGTAAAACAGATCAATATTCCATGTCGTTACATTGGGATCTCTCTCGGTACACAACTCCACCGTGTAGCGACCCTCGACGCCGTCTTTTGCAGGTGTAAATTTCAGTGATGTAGGCCCATCGTTCTCACCACATTCGTATCGCACTAAATCACCGTTCGCCGGACATAATAAATACAACAAAACCACGGCCAAAAACATTGCGAATTCTCCTTGCGAAATTATGTAAATAACTTCATGACGACTTGATTTTATTACTTTGGTAAACACAACAAATTGTTTATGCGTTTAAGTTCACTCAGATTATTTCACTTTGTAACGGCATCCACAAAGTTAACTATGGGACTGGTGTGGTGCTTTGTTAACACTATCACGAGAAGGTAACAATATTATCTGACTTGATAATAATAACACACATCACGACTCAAAATAAAACTGAGAGGACGCCATATTGAATTCCAATGAGGTCCACTGACAACTGACAGATAATAATGACAGATCTCAGCAGATGTCAAAAATAAAGACGGAGTAAGTCATGAAGGTATAGATAAACATGGAGGCCACAGCTGGAACAAAGCCTTGAGTCAAATACCTACATTTCTCTATCTCACTCTCTGTGGTCTGACCTCTCATTTTAGCGTGGATTTAGTATTGCTATCTTCTTATTAAAATCTCCGAGTAAGCTCTTAAAAAGAGCCGACATATTAAGCAAATCAGAAGTTTACACGGTCAATTAATGTGTATTTAAATCAAGAGTTGAAATCCAATCACTTGTTAAAACTCCCAATATTGTAGGTCTCGAATGCTTATAATCATGGTTGGCGAGACAGTGAATTATAATCCCATTTCCTAAGGATTTGGTAATGTGGCAACATTGGCCACCATATGTCAAGTAAATCTTGTCAATATGGCAGTGGTTGGTTGAAAAGAGATGGTATGACCACAGTGAGCGAGATAGCGATACATCATTTGAGCTTCAAGTAGGTATTCGGAGTGCGGTCTCCATGTTTATCTATAACTTCATGGGAGTAAGTATAAAAAACACCGATTTGGGCATAACATGGATTGGACATACTTAGGAAATTACCTACGAAACGTTGGGCGACAAAAATGGCTGCGGTTTGGGTAGTATTCCAGAATATAATCGATATCGACATTGAGCTTGAACATTGAGCCGGTTAGAGGTAAATAATACAAACCCTTAATCGGGCACAGGGGCGTATTTTCCCACCCCGACAGCCGAGTCATAAACAGTCGTATATTATTAAAATGGCAATTCCAATAGACTGGCTATTATTTTCCCAAATATATTCTTGATTAGTTACTGATTTATTTTATTAATACAATTTGACATTTAAATCAGTGGGGTACTCATTTAAATGACAGACGTCTACGTCAGAATCAAATTAACGTCACTTTTGAAAAAATTGCGCGTTTTTCATGTAGTGGAGACATAATTCTGTTAAGTTTGTTCAGGAAAGATTCTGTTAAATAGATGTTTGATCTGTTATTGACTAGTATATAATATTCTGTTTAACATTGTTTTATATTCAATACAAAAATGTTATATTTGTGTGGATTATATTCATTTGAAATATTGTCTTGCAAGTGGGAAAATAGTTGCGATTGCCCGTTCCTTAACTCCATATTGCGTCAATATACCTATATAAAACGTAGGGATTTATTTCTGTCGACTTTTTATTTTTGTTTTTGTAATTTTGCTTATTACCCTGACTGCCTCGTTGGTCACCAATGGTAGTTTGTAGGCACCACCAATAAATGTGCCCGTGGGATTGGGAGGTATCGGGTTCGAGTCCCGGGTCGGGCAAAGTGTTAGTTCTTTTTTCGTATTATAGTATTGTTACGAGCTGGGGTTCGTGATAAATTATAACTCACTATGCCAGAAAAACTGCACTTTATTCACTAACACAATTACACTAGATACACACACTTAATTTTCACTTCACTAATAAAACACACTATTCACACCACTAGAACAACACTAACACTTCCGACTTATTTCCTTCGCTTGATGTTGATCGCTTTCCGTATTCAATTGAACTGTGTCCGTTCCGTTCGCTCGCCCTCTATTTATACTGGCCGGATAACATCACTAGACTTTTCGAGACGACTCACGAAATTTCTGGAAACGTGTAACGTGTTTCTAGATGTCGCGTAAATGTTCTATTTACACCAACGCCATCTATTAGAGGATAGATGAAACAGCCTTAAACAACCGATACATCTAATCTCATGTAGTTCTCCCATTCACTGATAGATGGCGTTATTTTCAATTCGTAACACGGCCTCCCTCTTAAACGTGTTCGTTTCGAACATCGTTAGACCCCTAGTAACGAGCCAACCGGTCCACATGAACTATCTGCGGTGCACCTTGCGACCCCTTCTGGATTCGATAGGTGACGTCGTTCATCCTGGTAATTATGCGATATGGCCCGTCCCACTTAGCTTGTAACTTAGGCGATTTACCGTTGCTTCGTACTGGGTTATGAAGCCACACCAATGATCCCTCATCGGAGCCTTTGTTGTTTGCCTTCCGGTCGTAGCGAGTCTTCATCTTCTCAGACATCTGTTGTCCAGATTCCCCTGGAGCTCCTACATTGTACGCCTTCAATGCACCTCTGCTACGAGTGTGTGGCCTCTTGACAGCCGCACAACTTGTGCATTTGCGGCACCAATCCTCGACGTCGTTCCGACAGTGGAGCCAATAAAACCGCTCTCGGACCTTAGTAAGCGTCTTCTTAACACCCATGTGACTTCCCGAAGCACCATTGTGATAGAACCGCAGTACTTCCGGCACCTTAGTCTTGGGCACTACCATTTGCAGATGGCATTGGTTACCTCGAGCGTTTTCCCTTTTGCGGCACAGAACTCCGTCCTGGACAACCAAGCTTTCCCACTGTGCCCAATAACCTTTGGTGACAGGGCTCCTTGCTGCGATATCACTCCATTTGGGCCTAGGAGCGCCTGATTTCTTCCATTCGAGAATCGCCTGTACCTCCTTGTCTTCTTGCTGAGCATTCTGCAAAGCTTCTTTCCATCCGTCGCTCAGATCCGTCTTCAACATTCCCACTAGCGCTGCCGGCTTCGCTTCCTGTCTTGCACAGTGTTTGCGTTGGTCAGGGTAAGGCCTGCGCGTCAGAGCATCGGCGCTACGTTGCTCTTGCCGCCAGACAGGTACGTCAGGTGACCCCTTTGGTGGAGACAGGGTACCAACGTGCCGCTTACGCTTTGGGCAGCTCAAGCGGATATGGCCTCTTTCCCCGCAGTTGTAGCACCGTGGTGAAGAAACAACTTCCCTGATACGGTAAGTTCGATCCTCGTGACGCGCTGCTTCCACCTCCAGAGCGTAGGCTAAGGCTTCCTTGACGGCCTTGAAGTGCCCAAGTCTTACCGCTGCTCTAACCTCCAGGTCACGGATTCCATCGGTAAATACCTGGACGAGGTTCTCATCTATCAGCGCCGGCAACGACTGGTATGCCTTCCTGACCAGCCTTTCCACCTCCAGAGCCCACTGCTGCAGAGTTTCTCCGGTGCGTTGTGTCCTGTCCATCAGCTGAGCACGATATACATGTTCGAGGTGCGCGTCTCCGTACCTCGCCTCCAACGCCTCCAGAAGCTTCTCGTAGGTCACGTCTTGCCCGAGTGCCTCCAACACCGTCAAGGCCTGATCACGAAGGCCCAAGGTTAGGGCGGTGAAGGCCTGTTCTTTGTCCCACCCATTCGCTCGCATTACGGCCTCAAACTGAACCTTGTATGCAACCCACGATGACGAGCCATCAAAGGGTGGAACCTTAAACCAACGAGGCGAGGGCGCCACAGCTGCAGGTGTAACGTAGTAGGACCCGAGCCTACACAATTTCTTCTCCAATTCGGCAATACGGGCCTCGAGTTGATCATGTACACGCTTCTCAATGTCGCTGATACGGGCCTCATGCTGCTGAAGTTCCTCCTTGACCGCCTTCAAGTCCTTCCCTACAGCGGCGCTGAGGTCCTTCATAAGCACCACCTGCTCTTCTAGGCGGCGCGCGTGCTCCTCCTTGTCACGCTGGAGCTGTTGTTCTAGGCGGCGCGCGTGCTCCTCTTGACGGCGAGCCTGCTCCTCCTTGTCGCGCTGAAGCTGTTCCTCCAGGCGGCGCGCATGCTCCTCTTGACGGCGAGCCTGCTCCTCCTGACGGCGCGCGTGTTCCTCTTGACGGCGAGCCTGCTCCTGTTGACGGCGGTCCTGCTCCTCTTGACGGCGGGCCTGCTCCTCCTTGTCGCGCTGTCGCTGTTCTTCCATGCGGCGCGCCTGCTCCTGCATGAACGCCATCAGAGCCGCGATGTCGGGCACCGCCATGGAGTGTGCGCTTGCAGGCTCCACTGCAGCCGCGGAGTCGCCTGATCCACCAGACGATGGAGAAGGAACGTCTCCGAAGCGTCTCTGGTCCAGGTCTTGCTGGCGCTGGTTTCTGGTACGCACTCCGTCAGTTTCTTCCTTCGGCATAACCGGCATAATTTATCCCTTTCTTCTGACACCAATTTGTTACGAGCTGGGGTTCGTGATAAATTATAACTCACTATGCCAGAAAAACTGCACTTTATTCACTAACACAATAACACTAGATACACACACTTAATTTTCACTTCACTAATAAAACACACTATTCACACCACTAGAACAACACTAACACTTCCGACTTATTTCCTTCGCTTGATGTTGATCGCTTTCCGTATTCAATTGAACTGTGTCCGTTCCGTTCGCTCGCCCTCTATTTATACTGGCCGGATAACATCACTAGACTTTTCGAGACGACTCACGAAATTTCTGGAAACGTGTAACGTGTTTCTAGATGTCGCGTAAATGTTCTATTTACACCAACGCCATCTATTAGAGGATAGATGAAACAGCCTTAAACAACCGATACATCTAATCTCATGTAGTTCTCCCATTCACTGATAGATGGCGTTATTTTCAATTCGTAACAGTATATTATTTCGTTAGTTTCCGTTAGGAAATCCTCAGTAGCAGCACGGAGTCTAATAATGTATAGGAGGATTGAGGAACATAAATTCAAAAGTAAAGTCAGGGTAAGTTACTAGTCTATTAAAATTTATAGACGTAATCGGGCAAAGGGAAATAATTTCCCACTGGGGTTAGCCTTAAACGGGCAAAGGGAAATAATTTCCCACACGAAACAGACCTTTTTTTCAGTTTCAGTAATTTATATTGTTTTTTATGTACACTGCCATATAGCATGATACAAGAACTTACACTTAAACCACGAAAAGTTATTTTTTTTTGTTCGGCCCGATTAAGGGTTATTGTAGATTTAGTAAAAAATATGTAAATTGATATTTGTAGTAAGTTACTTTTTTAGGGTTCCGTACCTAAAAGGTACGGAACCTAACCGGAACCAAGTCCTAGACAGGTTGCCAACCAAGGCTAACGAGGCCCATCTCCCCGAACGTTTGGTTTAATTTCGGAGTTTTCCTTCTCCTAGACAGGTTGCCAACCAAGGCTAACGAGGCCCATCTCCCCGATAATTAAATTTAAAAAAAGTAAATAATAAAGGGGGCTCCCATACAACAAACGTAATTTTTAAGCAATTTGTTACTCGATCTTAATAAACAGGTAGGAACTTATAAAGTATTTAAGTATACATACAACGAACGTGATTTTCTTTTATAGATGATGGTACGGAACCCTTTGTGCGCGAGTCCGACTCGCACTTGCCCAATTTTTGTTTAAATCTTTTGCAACATTAGTTTATTCCGTAATGCCAATGCGGGCGAACATAGCAAAGCGAAAAACGTCACTTGTATCTTGTATTAAACATGTAACAAAATACTCTCTGGTAGCCAGTATCGATACTGTGCCGCTGACAAAGTACCGGGCATAAATGGCGCCATATATACCGTAATAAAACACACAGCCACACTGAAATACCATGATATTTGAAAAGGATAAGAAAAATCAAAGTTGATTGATAAAAGACAATGCCCATTCTTGTATGGATTGCCGTTACGTATAATTTATTTTTGTATGATAGTATGAATTGGGCACAAAATAGATGTCGTACGTTCATCATCATCAGCCTTTAAAAGTCCACTGCTGGACTAGGCCTCTCCTTTGAAAGGAGGAATTGGCCTACTATACCACGCTGGCCAAACGGGTTGGTATAGGGTTTGTATCAAGTTTTCCTTCTCTTACAGTGCTGTTCTCTGCATAATATGCTTCCTCTGTCGGCTCTTACGACACCCATGGGATGATATGGGGTGGTGACATTCCGTTTTCTTAATCCGTCACCACACGGACAGTCGTACGTTCATAGGACATAAAAATTATCTATTTGTTTTGTGGGGTGTTTTATTAATCTTTGATTTTCTGTACAGTTTTGTGGTTATTTTTATGAAAAACCCAACAAAACAGTACTTAGGTAGTTCTGCCAACAATATGATTTGATAGTCGATTTTAGACTTGCATGATTTTTATACATCATACAATATTAATAAACTAGTCTATTGGCGATACAAAGATTATCCGCGCGCCTCTAGCGGCAACACTTGGAATTTGTCGAGGTACGACACTTCTGACCGTTTAATACAACTTTGCCTCGAAGTTATGGTGGTAATTGTTTTGAGAGCTGTCAAAAGTGTCAAAAGTAGTAGTAATCTTGTGTAGGTATAGGATAGGTAGTGGTCTGTGAAAAATGCCGTACATGGACGACTTCTTAATTTCGCCACTATATCGCTAGTATAGTAGCATCGCCAATATCTCGTAGCTTTTTATAGTCGTATTTACGAATATCGTTAAATACCAAATAGGCAGTTTTAAAAATATTGTATGTAAATACTTTGAGGAAAGAATATATAAGGAGAGGGCAAATAGTAGATAATTCCGGAAACATTACATTTTACAAATATATTATTTTATTATATACGAAATCGACATAACGCCACCAAACATAGTGTTGTCTCGTTTTGCCTTAGGGATATCTCGCCATATATGCCATAGTTTACAGAATACATTCATCATGGCGATATTTTATTATAAATGTCAATCGTGCGTTCCAGTGACCAGTGTCGCCATATTGTTCGCCAAATTGTGTGGTACATCTGCTGTCAAATCGTTGTGTATCGAACATAATAATTTTGTTTTCATGCACAAATATGTCTAAAAACCAGAATAATAAATCTGTGCTTTAGGCCTTGCTAGGGATCGTAAAATCATGCCTAAGTGTTGTATTAAACTGTGCAATGCAAGATAAAGTATAGCTTTATCTTGCATTGCACAGTTTATTTTAATCAAATCAACACAAATCAACCGTATACCCGTTGGATAGTAAACAACTAAATGTGAAATGGCCAAGACACTTTTATATCCCTCTATAAAAGAACCTACAAATAATATTGCTGTTCTTACCTATTTTGGAAGTATAACTGACCGTATGGCGCGAATACTGA
The DNA here is from genome assembly GCA_944739405.2 of Euclidia mi. Classification (NCBI taxonomy): domain Eukaryota; kingdom Metazoa; phylum Arthropoda; class Insecta; order Lepidoptera; family Erebidae; genus Euclidia; species Euclidia mi. The sequence goes on along the minus strand of OX123183.2, from coordinate 102,953,186 downwards.
GGAGGAACGGTATCAGATCAGCCTATAAACCATACAAAACGTTAAAATTTCTTTGCAATGGTAAAAATAAAGTATGCAAGAACAAAAAGTCTGGTATTTACTGCTTAACATACGACCAATGCCAAAATAAGTACATAGGACAGACGGGTCGAAGTTTTGAGCTGAGATATAAAAAAACATTTAGCGGCGTTTAGAAACAACTAGCCGGAAAAGTCTCATTTTGCCGAATATTTACTTCAAACGGGTCATACTTTAAATAGCGGCCATTCATTTGACGTCATACACACTTGACAAAAGGGTATTAGAATGTGCGTATTGGAACAATTAGAGATTTTAAACCGGGACAAGCATACATTACTGAACGATCAAACCAACTTTAACGGGTCCCCATTGCTGAATATATTCGCATACCGTCATATTGACTCACATCAGTCGAACGACGGAGGGAATTATAAAGTACAATCGTTTATAAGACACGCACACGGTAGGAAAGCGCGAAAGCCGGAAGCACCGCCCCTACCACCACCACCACGACCACCAAAAAGCAGGCCGTGTTTGTAGTGGACCGCCTGGAGAACTGGACGGTCCACTTCAAGGAGCTGGCCGCCCAACTCGGCCACCCTCCCAACGGACGCCCCTTTGGAAAGGGAATCAGGTTCGCGCCCCGCGACGACCAGGAGCTCCGGGTCATACAGGCGTACCTGGATAACCTGGGCCAAGACCAGGCGCCATATTACGCCATCGCACCGCCCTCGGCGAGACCGCTGAAGGTGGCCATCCGAGGTCTTCCAGCCGACACCCCCGCGGAGGAGATCACTAAAGACCTGACCGACAAGGGAGTACCGGTCAGGTATAGTAAGCATATCCGGGCCCGAACGGGCAGACCGGGATGCATCTTCTTCGCGGAGGTGGACAAGACCCCCGAAGCCGCGAAGGCCGCGTATGCGGTCAACGAAGTCCTGCTCATGCCAGGAGTGACAGTGGAGGCCTGGAGGGGCAAAAAGGGCCCCTCGCAATGCCACCGATGCCAGGGCTTCCGGCACAGCTCCCACAACTGCCACAGGCCCCTTGCCTGTGTGCGTTGCGGCGGCGGACACCATGCCACGGACTGCCCACGCCCCAGGGACCAACCACCGACCTGTGCAAACTGCCAAGGAGCCCACACCGCCAGCAGTCCTGCTTGTCCCGCCTACAAGCGGGAAGTACGCAGCCGCAAAGTGGGACTCGTGGCCAAGACGGGCCCGTCCCAACTAGTCGCCCACCCCAACCAAGTCGGGGAATCAGCCGCGGCAACCCTGATGGCCAAAGCCAACGCTCCGGCTGAAAAAGCTGCCAAGAAGAAAAAGAAGAAGAAGAAGAAGCCTCAGCTTGCACCGGACCAACCTCCTGCGGCCACTGCAGGGGATGGACCTGCCAAGTCTACCGCCACCAACGAGAAGGAACAACTCGCCGCCCTACTCTCACTGTTCGCCCAGAAGGTCAGGGCTGGCGACATAGACATAACGGGAATGCTGCAGACCATCCCCTCCAATGGATAAGCCGCTCAGGGTGGTCCATTGGAATGCCCAGTCCCTGTCTGGAAAGATAGGCCTCCTACGCCTCTTCGTCAAGGAGCAGCAAGTCGACATCATGTTGATAAGCGAGACCCACCTGAAGACCACCGCCCCACTCAAGATCCCGGGGTACATCGTGTACAGGCAGGACGAGGTCTCGCCGGCAGGCATAGCCTACCGGGGACTTGCTGTCCTGGTGAAGAGGACAATGGTGCATCAACTCGTCGAGCCGAAGAGACATAACACCATCTACGCCCTCGGTGTTGATGTCCAAGTCGGTGGACGGGAGATGCGCCTATATGCGGCCTATCGACCGCCAGGGACCGGCTCCACTAGTTCCTTCAACGTGGCTGAGCTGAGGAATCTTCTTCTTCCAACCACGCCCACCATCGTCGCGGGAGACCTGAACGCCAAGCACGCGGCATGGCACTGCGCGAGCAGCGACCGAGCAGGGGAGCTCATCCTACAGGATGCCAGCACCTACAACTACGAAGTCGCCGGCCCCCGAGAGCCTACCCGGCTGGATCCCTCGGGGCGAAATGACAACGTGCTGGACATCCTGATATCTCGAGGACTGAGGGCACCTCCCACTCAAGAAGTCCTGCCGGACCTGCCCTCTGACCACCGACCGGTATTGCTGGTGTTCAGGGAACCCGCGACTATGGTCCAACCCCCAAGACCTCGCATCCAGACCAACTGGGAGCTTTTCCAAGCGGAAATGGAGGCCTACCACCGACCCTCCACTATCCACTCCACCGAGGAAGTCGACGCAGCCGCCGAGGTACTCTCCAGCACTATTCAGGCCGCGCTTCGAGCATCCTCGAGCACCAGGGTGCAATCCGAGCGACGGGAACCACTACCCGCCGCGATACGGAAGTTGCTCGAGGAAAAGCGCAAAGCCAAGAAGATCTGGACGAGAACCCGTCATCCACGGGACAAGACCCGGTATAACCGCCTCACCAACGCACTCAAGGCCGCCTTGTGGGAGCACAGGGGGGACGAGTGGGAGAATCATCTGTCCCACATCGAGGACAACCAAGCCTCGCTGTCGCGCCTCTGCAGACACTTGTCGGCGGACCCAAACCCGACGCGCCCCCTACTCGGACGAGACGGCCTTCTGCGTTACAAGGCCGAGGACCGAGCGGAAATCATCGCGAGCAGCCTCGAAGAGCAGTTCACCCCACACGAGGTCCAGGACGAAGCCCACACACGAGAGGTAGAGGAGCTAGTCACAACCTACCTCTCGACGCCCCTCGTCCCATCGGGGGACGAACTGCTGGTGACCCCGCAAGAGGTTGCAGCGGTGATCCGCAGGACCAACCCTAAGAAGGCGCCTGGTGAGGACGGCATCCCAAACGCCGCACTGCAGCGACTTCCTCGCAGATCGCTTATCGCAGCGACCCAATTATTCAACGGCATCCTGAGGACCGGCCACTTCCCTACCATCTGGAAACGAGGCCGGGTAATTGTACTCCCCAAACCCGGCAAGGACCCCAGGAAGCCGGAGAACTACAGGCCCATCACTCTCCTCTCGACGACGTCCAAGGTGTTCGAGCGGCTGCTGCTGGCGAAGATCACCCCGCATCTTACACCGAGACCCGAGCAATTCGGGTTTCGCCAAGCGCATTCCACCACGCTGCAGCTGACTCGCGTACTGGGCGAGATGGCCACGTGGATGAACAAGCGAGGCCACACGGTGACCGTGATGCTCGATATGGAGAAGGCGTTCGACAGAGTGTAGCATGACGGCCTCATCTATAAACTGTCGACGTCCACTATCCCACGACAACTCATCACGGTCATCGCATCATTTCTCCGAGGGAGAACCTTCCACGTGGCCGTCGAGGACGCCTCGTCAGAGGAGAGGACCATCAAGGCCGGAGTCCCACAGGGGAGTTGCCTTTCCCCTGCTTTGTACGCCCACTACACGGACGACATTCCTGTGGTGGGCGACGTGAAGCTGGCGCTGTTCGCGGACGACGCCGCGTACCTGTCCAGCTCCCGGAATGCCAGACACGCTGCACGGAAGCTGAGCCCGACACTTGAAGCGCTCCCGGGCTGGCTGAAGAAGTGGAGGCTCAAGTGCAACGTGTCCAAGACCCAGGCTTTGGTGACTGGACGGGTACAGTACCCGCCGTGCCTGAAGCTGATGGGGGAGGAAATCCCTTGGTCGCCGACGGTCAAGTACCTGGGCGTCACCATCGACAGAAATCTGACGATGGCCCACCACGTCCAGACGACCACCGCGAAGGCCCAGGCTGCGAGGGCGAAACTTCGTCCGCTGCTGTCCTCCAGACTGCCGCTGAGAGCCAAACTGGCTCTCTACAAAACGTACATCAGGTCGCGCCTCACATACGCGGGGCCGGCCTGGTACAACCTAACTGCCGAAACCACGCGGCAGCGACTGCAGCGGGTGGAGAACAAATGTCTTCGCCTGGCGGTGGACGCGCCCAGGTACCTCAGGAACGCGACCATATAGCGGGACCTCAAGTGGGAGCCGATCGAGGGATTTGTGAGCGGGTTGGCCCGGGGTATGTTCGAGCGAGCAGATCGCTCAGAACACCCCCACCTCGTCAACATCGCTCCCCTCCCCCATCCAGAATCGACCAACCTCATCAGGAGGAGACTGAAGCGCCCCGCTCGGGAACTAATACCAGTTCCCTCGAGCGGGGCTTCTTCACCACCACCACCATTACCACGCCAGTCAGATGACCAACCGCCGCCCTCTCACAGGCGACTAACTGGGCCTCTCCCAACGGAGACTCACCCGGTTGGTCAGCCTCGAGGGCGACCCACCCAATGATTGGCCCATAGTATTGGGCCGCGAAGACAACCTCCTTAAGGAGCTATCCTCCCAAAGGAACCCCACTACCCCGAAGGGGGTGGTGAGAAGAAGACAATGATGATGGAAAGCGCTCAGTCGTTGCCCATCGCTCCTGAGGATGCCTCCTGCAGAGGCGAAACACGTGTCGAAGAATAGTCGGCGCATACAGCGGGATACTGCAAGTCAGGTATCTTCCTGGAACCCATACCATTCCTATATCCCTTATCCTTTTAGAGGAGTTCGGTATTGTCAACCTTTTTCTATTGCAATAGTTGAGGAAAATGAGGCAGTTAAAATAATTATATTATTTTAACTGCCTCATTTTCCTCAACATAGAGCAGGATGCACCGGTTTGGGTTTTATGTAATCAGGGTTAAGTAAGTTAGTCAATATGGCTTTATAGTTTATTGAATCAGGCGTTACTTGGCGAAACTCCATTGTAACCTAATGGAAGGAAAGAGGAACACACCACGCACCCTTGGATTGACCACCCCAACTATTGCAATAGAAAAAGGTTGACAATACCGAACTCCTCTAAAAGGATAAGGGATATAGGAATGGTATGGGTTCCAGGAAGATACCTGACTTGCAGTATCCCGCTGTATGCGCCGACTATTCTTCGACACGTGTTTCGCCTCTGCAGGAGGCATCCTCAGGAGCGATGGGCAACGACTGAGCGCTTTCCATCATCATTGTCTTCTTCTCACCACCCCCTTCGGGGTAGTGGGGTTCCTTTGGGAGGATAGCTCCTTAAGGAGGTTGTCTTCGCGGCCCAATACTATGGGCCGGTCATTGGGTGGGTCGCCCTCGAGGCTGACCAACCGGGTGAGTCTCCGTTGGGAGAGACCCAGTTAGTCGCCTGCGAGAGGGCGGCGGTTGGTCATCTGACTGGCGTGGTGATGGTGGTGGTGGTGAAGAAGCCCCGCTCGAGGGAACTGGTATTAGTTCCCGAGCGGGGCGCTTCAGTCTCCTCCTGATGAGGTTGGTCGATTCTGGATGGGGGAGGGGAGCGATGTTGACGAGGTGGGGGTGTTCTGAGCGATCTGCTCGCTCGAACATACCCCGGGCCAACCCGCTCACAAATCCCTCGATCGGCTCCCACTTGAGGTCCCGATATATGGTCGCGTTCCTGAGGTACCTGGGCGCGTCCACCGCCAGGCGAAGACATTTGTTCTCCACCCGCTGCAGTCGCTGCCGCGTGGTTTCGGCAGTCAGGTTGTACCAGGCCGGCCCCGCGTATGTGAGGCGCGACCTGATGTACGTTTTGTAGAGAGCCAGTTTGGCTCTCAGCGGCAGTCTGGAGGACAGCAGCGGGCGAAGTTTCGCCCTCGCAGCCTGGGCCTTCGCGGTGGTCGTCTGGACGTGGTGGGCCATCGTCAGATTTCTGTCGATGGTGACGCCCAGGTACTTGACCGTCGGCGACCAAGGGATTTCCTCCCCCATCAGCTTCAGGCACGGCGGGTACTGTACCCGTCCAGTCACCAAAGCCTGGGTCTTGGACACGTTGCACTTGAGCCTCCACTTCTTCAGCCAGCCCGGGAGCGCTTCAAGTGTCGGGCTCAGCTTCCGTGCAGCGTGTCTGGCATTCCGGGAGCTGGACAGGTACGCGGCGTCGTCCGCGAACAGCGCCAGCTTCACGTCGCCCACCACAGGAATGTCGTCCGTGTAGTGGGCGTACAAAGCAGGGGAAAGGCAACTCCCCTGTGGGACTCCGGCCTTGATGGTCCTCTCCTCTGACGAGGCGTCCTCGACGGCCACGTGGAAGGTTCTCCCTCGGAGAAATGATGCGATGACCGTGATGAGTTGTCGTGGGATAGTGGACGTCGACAGTTTATAGATGAGGCCGTCATGCCACACTCTGTCGAACGCCTTCTCCATATCGAGCATCACGGTCACCGTGTGGCCTCGCTTGTTCATGACTAACTTACTTAGCCCTGATTACATAAAACCCTAACCGGTGCATCCTGCTCTATGTTGAGGAAAATGAGGCAGTTAAAATAATTATATAATTTTTTTTGCCAACAAATAACATGAAAAAAACGTTGAAGAAAATAATTTTATTATTAAATAAAAACAAATAAATAAAATTATCAACCAATTCTGATTTTTCTTATCCCCTCATGGTATTTAAGTGTGGCTGTGTGTTTCATTACGGTATGTATGGCGCCATTCATGTCCGATACTTTTTCAGCGACACAGTATCGATATTGTCTACCAGTGAATATTTTGTTACATGTTTGATACAAGGGACGTTTTTCGCTTAACCATGTTCGGCCGCATTTGCATTACGGATTAAACTAATCTGGCAAAAGATTTAAACTAACTAAAGTAACTTACTACAAATATCATTTTACATTTCTTTTTTCTAAATCTACAATAATGTATTATACCTCTAACCGGTTCAATGTCGATATCGATTATATTCTGAAATCGTCTGGTATACACATAGAGATATTATGAATAGAGTGGCAGAGTGGGGCCTATTCGTGTCCGCCGGTGGGAGAGAGAACGCAACATTAAAGGCCCCCTGCATCTCTCTCTAACAATACATGCACAACATCAACATTACGGAGTGGCGTGCTACCTGTATCTATTATTTAAATCAAAAAAGTGAAACAAGCACCGGATAACCTCACAGCTATTACTACCTACAAAAGATACAGAAAATTTTGTTCTGCTATATTAAAAAAAGCTAAAAGAGATTTCGACTCACGAGAATTAAATAAGGCTATGAATAACCCTAAGAAACTTTGGGACACAATTAAAACCATAACAAACACAACCAAAACTAAACACTCTTACACACAAATATTATCTACATCATCATCACCGAAACAGTCTTGCAATGTAGTAAATAATTTCTTTGTGGGTATTGGCAAGAATCTTGCAAACAACATAAACAATGCATTAAGACTACCTAACGTTACACTCCCCGATACTACCAACTTTAAAAATTCGTTTGTGTTGGAAAATACTGACTCTACCGAGATTTTGTCAATTATAAATACATTGCGAACGAACGCGGCTGTCGGCTGGGACGGAATTTCTGTCGTCTTCTTAAAACGGTATGCCCATATGCTAGCACCTATACTATGCCACATATTTAACCTTTGCTTTGATACAGCTATTTTCCCTACTTCCTTTAAGAAGGCAGCTATTCATCCTATTTTCAAGGGTGGTGACGGGAGCCAAGTCAATAATTACCGTCCTATAGCGGTACTCTCTACTTTGTCAAAGATACTCGAACGCTTAATTAACAAGAGACTCACATGTTATCTAGAGCACTACAACCTCTTATCTCCTCATCAATTCGGATTTCGTAAAAACAAATCTACAAATGAAGCCGTACACGAATTGGTGGATAACATTGTGGCAAAGTTAGATAATAACAAAAAGGTTTTGACCATATTTTTAGATCTCGCCAAAGCATTTGACACGGTTCCTATTCCAACCCTTCTACTCAAGCTTGAACGTATAGGTGTTAGGGGCACTCCATATGATATTTTTAAAAGCTATTTAACAAACCGGACCCAATTTGTTACTATGGGTGGTCACAATAGCGACGTAGACTACATTCAATATTAGTAATGGCAATAACGGTTGTTTTGCAATAATGAATTATCCTGTTGCGTTATTATGTAATAACTGTTATTGTAAACTGTTGTCGTTATCCTGTTATTGTTTCACAAACACTAAAGAAAGCATTGGTCCGATATATACATTAAATATGTACCTACTTCACGACAACGATAACATCGACAACAGACAACAGTGGCAACTGACAACTTGACAAGCCATAACAATAACAGGATAACTAAAATAATAAGATTCCCAAAAATAACTTAGGCAAGTATGACCTTTATTACGTTTCGTGAAAGATTATAATGCCGTAAGGTTGGCGCTGGGATAGTCGCGAGGCTCGGGAGCGGCGACTCGGCGAAACTCGAGCGCACGTGCGCCTATCGTCATCTCTCTCACACACTCCTGGTGTGCATATTGCATGCCGACTCTTACCTATCCTGTTGTCATTTTAGCACGATAACAGCACGTGCGCCTATCGTCATCTCTCTCACACACTCGTGGTGTGCATATTGCATGCCTACTCTTACCTATCCTGTTGTCATTTTAGCACGATAACAGTTTATAATGATAACAGGATAGCTCGGGATGCAATAACTCATTATTCATTACGCTCAAATAATGCATTACCATAACTGTTATTGTAATAACGACCATTACTATTCAATATGGAGTCCCGCAAGGCAGTATTTTAGGGCCTACAATCTTCCTCGTGTTTATCAAGGACCTCTGCAACCTCGATATTCCTCACGCGAAAACCACATCTTACGCTGATGACACTGCAATAACATTTACAGCCAACTCTTGGTTTGAACTACAGTCGAAGGCACAAAATGGCTTTAATTTGGTACTAAAATGGCTTTATACACACACCATGACACTAAATACTGATAAAACCCACTTTGTCACTTATTCTCTGAGCCCTATTTCCCAGCCTGTAGTTCCAATCTCGCTCCTAGCTCATTCATGCTCCCTAATGCCTCAACTCAACTGCCAGTGTCCGTCACTTACACCTGTTGACCAAATTAAATATCTCGGCGTAGTAATTGATAAGTACTTAAACTTTAAAGCACACATCAATAATCTCACAGGCCGAGTAAGAAAACTCATATACATTTTTAAAACACTGCGACACGTAGCTAACGCATCAATTATTCGGAGGGTATATTTCGCTCTTTGTCAATCACTCATTACTTATTGTATTTCCTGTTGGGGTGGAGCTGCAAAAACAGTGATGAAACCACTAGAGATCGCTCACAGAGCCATACTTAAAGTAGCCACATTTAAACCGATCCTTTTTCCAACCACCGAACTGTATAAATCCTGGAAAGTTCTAAATATACGGCAACAGTATTTATTACATATAACTCTACTCCAACACTCTAAAACACCACATCGTCAAATTACCAACCGGCGGAAAAACAAAATCTGCACTATTCCACCTCCACATACCTCTTTTGTAAAAAGATTCTCTGTCTATCTAGCCCCATTCATATATAATAAAGTGAATAAAAAAATTCCAATCTTCGGACTCTCGCGCTACAACTGCAAGAAAACTGTTCAGGCTTTTCTCCTAGAGCTGGATTATGATGGCACTGAATTATTCCTTACCATATAATCAGGTACACCATAAAATACACACACACACGCGCGCACACACACACACACACACACACAAGCACGCACGCACGCACGCACGCACGCACGCACGCACGCACGCACGCACGCACGCACGCACGCACGCACGCCGCACGCACGCACGCACGCACGCACGCACGCACGCACGCACGCACGCACGCACGCACGCACGCACACACACACACACACACACACACACACACACACACACACACACACATCCACTAATACTATTTTTATTATATAATAATATTTTAGCTTTTAGAATTTGTATTCATTGCTGTTAGTATACGTACGAACCTTTGTTTCTAGATAAATAACAAAAAGGGGATCGGCACTGTTTTTCCTTATCACAGGCTAATCTGTAGCCTATTTAATAACTCGTGAATACATCTTGTGTAAAACTTACAATCCCAGTGTGTAAATAAACGTTTTTATTATTATTATGTGTCTCTTTTTCACGGCTATTCTTCTAACATGGTGTTAGAAGAATAACCGGTCCTTTGGGAGGCTTACACGGGGATATGGATCCAACGTGCAGAGGCCCGTAGAGAACTTTAATCTAAACTGGGATGGGACACATGCCGCAGAGCCTCCACAACTGCACTACTGAGTACAGCTATGGACTAGCCGCAGCAAATGTAGGACTATTGCAATGATGTGGTGTCTAATTTACTGGTTTATGGGGATGGGTGTTAAATGGACTGGTAATAATGATACTATGGATAAAAAACGGCACCTGCCAGTGATACTCCTATAGCATCCGTCCGCGTGGCAGGTGGTGACTCGCCAACTCACTAGATGGGCCCTCTCTAAACAGCCGCCCAAAGCAAACAAACTCTGCCATAAAGGCAGCCAGAGGGCAACACCGGTGCGAGTGGCTAGGGGTGTCGAGCGGTGCGGCACCGGTTTCGCCATCGCGGGCCTCGTGACAACGGAGGCCCGGAGCGGGTTTCCCCGTAGTTACGCCCTTGAGAATGACACTTCCACCCCCGAGCTAATAGCTCTTGCGGCTTCCCTCTGGCCGGCCGACCAAGGCAAGCCAGAGTTGAGAGTCCTGCGGGCGCTCTTGGACATCCACTTCGGCCAGCCAATAAAGGCAAGCCGGAGACGAGGCCCTGACCGACCCTCTGAAGCATTCGGGACCGCAGTGTCGCCACACACATTCAGCTCGCCACAAAGCTGCCCTGCGGTTGTTAGCTTTCTTTTCATCTTGTAATACATTTTTTGTTTATATTACACGATGAAGGTGATGTTTGAAAGCTGTTACTCTGCCCTCTGAGATTGCGTTAGTCTCATGATGAGATAACGGCTGCCCCAGAGGGGTTTATAAATCAGTTTATTAGTAATTAATAGCTTAAAAGTTGTTTTTATTGATACACGAAGATAGTTTGAAGTGACAAAAAAGTTTATATATTTTTAAACTATTGATTACCGATAAACTGATATAAATAATAGTTACAGGTAGCACGCCACTGCGTAATGTTGATGTTGTGCATGTATTGTTAGAGAGAGATGCAGAGGGCCTTTAATGTTGCGTTCTCTCTCGCACCGACGGACACGACACAGTATTGAGTTAGGTACCTACCTACTGTTCGGCCACTCTATCCTTTATATCTCTATGGGTATACAACCCAAACGGCAGCCATTTTATTCGCCTAACGCTTCGTAGGTATGCACGCTAATTTCGTAGGTTTGTCCAATCCATCCTTTTAAGGCAACAGAAAGTAATAAAATTATTAGGTATGTGCAGTGTCCGTTAAAATAAAATAAGGGGCGGAACATATCTGACGGAAGATCCGTCGCGTTTTATCCGTCGCTTAACGCCAATACATACAAATGTCTAGAAAAACGTTCAACCTTTCACACCTGACCGAATATCCGTTAGTACGTCGAGCGTACTGACGGATTATCCGTCGACGTCGCGCGCACCACGCACCACGTGAATTTTGACCATTGATTAAGGAATATACATGGAGAGGGCAAATAGTACATATAGACAAATTACATTATACACATATATTATTATATTTTTTTTTTATAGACTCACGCCTGTATCCCTGGAGGAGTAGGCAGAGGTGTAATATTACACCCACATTTCACCATGATTTTTTTTATACACATATATGCGAAATCGACATAAAGCCACCAAACATAGTGTTGTCTCGTTTTGTCTTAGGGATATCTCTCTCAGAAAAAAGAGATAGCCCTAGTTTACTGAATAAGTTAATCATGACGATATTTTATTAGAAAAGTCATTCGTGCCATAGTCGCCATATTTTTTGCCAGGGTTTGTGGTAAATCTGCTGTGAAATCGTTGTATATCGAACATAATAATTTTGTTTTTGTGCATAAATATGTCTAAAAACCAGATGAATCAGTGCTTCAGGCTGTGTGTTTCATTACCGTATGTATGGTGCCATTCATGTCCGGTACTTTCTCAGCGACACAGTAGTTATCGATATTGGCTTTCAGAGAATATTTTGTTACATGTTTGATACAAGGGTCGTCCTTCGCTTTGCCATGTTCGCCCACATTTGCATTATGAAATAAACTAATCTGGCAAAAGATTTAAACTTTCAAAAGTAACTTACTACAAACATTTATTATTTTCCTCTGACCAGCTCCATATCGATATCGATTATATTCTGGAGTACAACCCAAATGGCAGCCATTTTAAATTGCCCAACATTTCGTAGGTATGCACGCTAATTTCGTAGGTATTGGATATGCCATATCCATGTCATTCACAGATCGGTGATTTTGAGTGACGCGTAGTAGAGTAAGATTCCAGGGCCGCCAGACCTTACTTATTTTTTCAGAAATGAAATGTGTAGAATAGTGTAGTGTTAGTATGTGCTATGAGTGTACGCATACTTGCTAGCCTGGATCGTGGGCCAATTTTTAGGTATGAGGTTCTAAAGGTCTACGGGAATTACTGCCGTCCTAATGAGTCTTGCAGAATTATTTATGATTTTAATAATATTTTCAAAAAAATACCTAAGAAGAAGAACCAGCACTGAGAATTTAAGAAAAGTTAGTAACATTAAGCACGTCATACCTAAAAGCTAGGGTCCATCATGCCATTATTATTAATATTTTATTGGCATGATGACTTTTGCTATGGGACTCCATGTACGCTTAAGGGCCTGTTCACGAGATCGGTCTAAGCGGCGCGCGTCGCGGCGGGCGACGCGGCAGAGCGTCGTGCACGCCACGACCCTACAGCAGCGGTAAACGCAGCGGCAAATGTGGACGTATTTGGGCCGACGGAGTTACCCATAAATATGGCGATAACCAAAATATCTTTGTGTAACTATACGGTATACCTACAAAATTGTCGACATTGGATCTTCATTTCTTACAAGTATTTTATATCAAAGGAATAATGCATATTCACAATTAATGAGGCGTTGAATAGGTACCTACACAACGTAGATTACGTTAAGTAGGTAGGTAAATCACCTTTTAACTTTCATAGTAGCTGTGTCTGTACCTAAATATGTACATATGTACATTAAACAATGTTTTAATGTTTGCGATTTATATTAAAACCTACCATTACATTCTGTAAAACATTGTTTCATTACATCTCGCAACGTTTTATTAACATTTTTGTATTTATACAGCGGATGTGTTGCTATCCATACACGCGACCGTTTTAAAATTTCGACTTTAAATGTCTCCGTATTCATTACCGCCACAAAATATTTAACAAATAGTTTAACCGCCTAGTTCGTCCCTCGCGTAACGCTGTCTGTGCCGCTCGAAGTCGTGGCGTCGGACTCGGTCGCAGTACATTAAATTTGTTCCCGCCGCTCGCCGCACCGCCCGCCGCGCCGCCCGCCTCGCAGCCATTCGCGCCAAAAAAAACGCGCGCGTTATCGCTGTGCGCGGCGGCTCGTGGCGTGCTTCGAACGTCTTCATACATTTGATCTTACCGCTCGCCGCCCCGCGCTAAGCCGCCGCTCAGAGCGGCAAGGTCGTGACAGGGCCGTAAGATCGGGCGGGTTTGTAACCAAAACCCACTTTTACCAAAGATTCTACATTTACAGTTAATGCGACGTAGAGGCGTAGAAGTTAGAACCATGAGAAAGAACAGGCAATAAATCTCACGGCTACGCCTTTTAATTTCCAAACCTTATATATTAAAATACCTACATAGAAAACATTTTGTGTCATGCGCTGCAACTGTAACCCCTTCTATATCATTTGTATAAATTTTCTTAAAAACCGTAACCAAATCGTATCATCGTCTTTTAAATTTTGAACCTCCATTCCTATATAGGAAATATATTCAAATAACGCTTGTTGGCTACTATAAAAATCTCTTAAGTCCGACATATTTTTAATAGTCAAACTCGAATTACAATATCAATAACTACCGGACTTCAGTGACTACATAACATCAGGGAACACGAAAAATGATTAAGTAAAAGAATATGACAGTAAAATATTGAGCTGCCCTGAGTACGGCCCTGCACGAACAAACTTATATGTGTGCATAATAGCCACGCTTTTAGCAAATGTGTGCAGATATGCTCGACGCATTTTCCGTCAGATGTGTACCGACTCATTTGACGGAATATACGCGACCGAAGATACGTTCGACGGATCTTCCGTCAGATATGTTCCGCCCCTTAGACTTGACCTAAAGGTCCAGCTACCATCAGGTCATAAAATTCAAAAAGAAAAAAATAAAAAGTAATTATAGGTAGTACCTGTACTGTACAACCTTGCTCATAGTAGGGGAACCCATTAAGGGATTTCGGGATTTACTCGAGCGCGTCAGATATTGATAGCATCCATGTCCTACATATTTTTAATAAAGTAGGAATGATAATCAGATCCTTTGTATAGTGGAGATGAGTGGAGGTAAGATTTCAAAATGTAAAAATAAGAAAAATAATCAAGCGTGTCAGATTTTCTAAGGGAATGTTAAGTGAACCTAAAAAAAGGTTCTCCTTGAATAATCTGACGATTTAGGTATCACGCGAACTCGCCAGTAACTCGCTCAGTAACCGTGGATTGGTTACCCGCGGTGAAGCTAAGAGGGATCCAGGAGGGGACGCTCCGCGTGGGCTTGACGGGGCCTGCGCAGGATGCGTCCAACGTGCGGGTGCGGGGGACAGTTCTGTCTGTCCCTCGCAGTCGGGTGCGGTCGCGGGAGGAGAGGCGTGTCGGTGTTGCGTTGCCGCGCGCCCTATCTCCCGCGACCAAATGGGGGCGCACCATTCGATGCGTCGCGGTGGGGCCGCAGAGGAAGAGGGGATGCGGTGTTGCGTTGCCGTCCTCCCTATCCCGTCTACCCGTCGGGGGGTAGCGACGAATGCTTATGCGAATCCCTACCCTCCGACACACGGGTACATAAGGAAAACGGGTTGGTTTTTAGTCAGTAAGAGTCTGACAGTCCCCTTCGTCCTTCCCCCGGGGCGGAGGGACTCCATGAGGATTTTCCAACCCGACAAAAAAAAAAGTATCACGCGAACTCGTGGCCATTATTAGAAAGTTGCAAATGTGAATGAGTGAATTCGACGTTTTGAAATACTCAAGCGCGTCAGATTAAGATATATATATTATGCTTTATCCTAACAACCTAGACGTGCTTACTCTTAATCTGACGATTATCTGCAGGGATTAAGACAACAACTCGTTTTAAAAATTTAATTTAAAAGCCGCTCCCCCCACCGATGAAAAATTATACATTATTTACATTTTTATCTTCTTATCATCTAAGCTTTGCAACCCAATAGGTCTCTATGACGCTCGAGTAAATCCCAATTTAGCATCGTGGGCTCCCCTACTATCATTTCAGCAGGAATCGTCGACCGAGAAAGTACTACCAATGAATACAGATTTACATAGAAGCGCAGTTCTTATGGATTTCGTGTGCCGATTCCAGTTTATTTCGTAGTTGGCGTCGTTCTCCGTCTCTCTTGCTCTCGTAGGTTAGATACACACTTACACAGGAGGAACGTTCGTCTCTCTTACTCTCGTAGAGACAGCTCTCTGTCACTGCCAAGCGACAATTTGGGTTACAGAAAGTTTGTCTTCAGAGCGCCCATAGGAAATGCTCCTCTATCTGGGCTCTGTGGTACCTACTACTTCAGAATATCCTGTCAGAATCATCATCCTCCTAGCTGTATATACCAATGTACTCTGTGCTCCTAGCGTTATCCCAGTTTCAATTTGGGGTCCGCTTACTAGTCTAACCGGATTTCGCGGAATATTAGCTTTTCCACAGAGCGACTACCTACCTGTCTGACCTCCGAAACCCGAAGACATAGCGATATTCCATGGTTTAGACTAGTGTCAGTTTATTTAGAAGGTACCTACTGACGCCATATAACGACTGTCAAAGATTTTCATGACAACCGGGACCGACGGCATAACGTGCTCTCCGAGGCACGGCACAAGCGATAATTGACAATTTAATACGTCCATAACTCCGAAGTCATAGGTGCGCGACGTGGATTCGAACCCGATACCCTCTGCATGGCAGTCTGTTGGTTATCTCCCCTAGGCTATCGCTGCCTTACCTATATACTTATCCAGTGGCACGTTCGTCTGTTGCTAGCAATAAAGAAAGAAAGATCATGCCAATTGTATGGTGATTTGTGGGTATAGGACTGATAAAAAGTTTTTTTTCGTTTGGTTGTGAAAAAGCATTTGCAGAGGTCAGAATGTTGCGGCACTAGGTATTCTACTGATCTGTCGTAGATTTCGCCAATATTTGTACCTACTTCATTGTCCGCTTTTATTAAGAACTTAGAGTGTAGCCATTGTGACTTTTTGTGGCCAATCAGGCCACAAAATATCCCCATTTCTAATCAAATTACAGACATGCACATTTTATGGAACGAATAAGGACCTCGTAAAGATCTAGCGCCCAGAGCCGCGCAGGCCTAATCACACCTGCAATCATCGCACCGTAGTTTCAGGCAACTGCCAAAATTAATGGAAAACTAGATAGTCTATCATACTATAATGATCTACAATCATTATTATCTTCTATCGCCTTCTCTGCCTAATTTCTACTCAAGAAACATACCTACCAAAATACAATGTCCTTGCACTCCTCGCCTACACCAATCCGTAATATGACATAGGTACCTATCTTTTAAAAGATATCCGTAATAATCTACGCATATTGCAATTATGGAATTGATTCGGAACCCACCCATATTCAATTGTTAATTATTTCTCGGTTGCCTCGCGTCTCGGGTAGACAGCCAGGAGGCTGTTATGATAAATCTTGGATAAAGCAAGTAGGTAGGTACCTACTTAGGTGTACGATGATGATTGAATCGATACAGAATTTAACGTTTCTTTATGTACCTATTAAGAACGTTTAGGGCATAGGATGATGGAGTAGGTACAATACAACCTACCTATAAGTCATTGAATTATTACCTACAGAAAGTCAGTATTCAAACAACGCGAGCTCAGAAGCTAAGCCGAAAATTCGCTATGTGTGCGGCACTGTGCTGTGTTTACTTGCTGCATCACGCACACAGACGCCATTATAGAGTTGCCAGTAACAACGTCTTTCCCCTAAAAATAGGGTAAATTCATAATTTTTGCATGAATATAAGTAATAGGCTTGTGTCCACTAAGAATAAATAAGTTTGATTGTAGTATCTATAGATGCATTATGATTTTAAGATGCCAATATTTATTATTTATTATAAGAAGGTAAGATTAATGTTATTTTTAGGATTCTAAAACTAAAAATAATGTACCTATTTATTCTTGTGATAGTGCACACCAATCAGAGAGCATTACGTCAAACAGTGCGTCCGCCATTCACGTTGTTGACGTTTTAGCAATGAATACAAATTTTACATAATAGAAGCGTATTTCTTAAGGATGTCGTGTGCCGATTAAAGTTGGCGTATTGACGGTTGTCAGTGTAGTACGTAGTTGGCGCCGTTGGCGGCGCTGGCGTCGTTCTCCGTCTTTCTTGCTCTCGTAGTTAAGTTGCACTGGTTGCACAGGAGAAACATTCGTCTCTCTTGCACTCGTAGAGTCAGCTGTCACAGCGCGACTGCCACGCCGCCAAGCGGCAATATGGGTCACACTGGTCACAGAAAGTTTGTCTACAGAGCGCCCATAAGAAATGTGCCTCTATTATTAAATATGGTTGCTCTATGGTTTTAGTAGTAAACACAGTATTAAATACATCTAAAATGTCAAAGTTTGTACCTGTCAAATCGAATATAACAAAATAAAAGTGGGTATAGGTAAATTCACGAAAGTTGACCACAAATGGCGGCCGTCGCGCATATTTACATTCGTGCACCAATGGCGTTGTTCCATTCTTGACGCATTTAGGGAATGCGTCAAGAACGGAGCCACGCCATTGGCACTCCACCCGCGCCTCACCCCGCACCTCCACGGGGACCTAAAAAATGATTTCTGCGCAGTGGTCATCTTTCGTGAACCGACCTATACATCATCAGACCACACTTCATTCGTGGTTTGTTTTGTTTTGGACTTTATAATATCACTCAACCGCCATGATGGTTTACAGCGTTTTCGTGTCAAATTCAAAAAGGTTTTTAAAAGGCGTTATTAGTAATGTTGCTGATCGATTTTTGAAGAAAAAATCAGGTACCTATTTCAGTTTAACATCTAATAAAGGAACAAATCAATCGCTAATTACATTTCAGGACACAAGCGTATTGTATATTATAAATTCTAATGCCACGCTTTTTAAGTTTTTACGACTGACTAACGATGGCTAAATCAATCTTGACGAAACTTTATGCGCTCAAACGTAAGCACTAACAAGTGCCGAGTTATTTCCTAGTTAAATGCTCTCAGTACATAAAAGTATTTATGTATGTTTGTGAGAAAAAACTAACAAAAATCAACAGCGTGTAGGTACTAGGTATGTGTGCGCCGTTGCGCTATGGTTACCAAAAAAAGGCGACAAGTTTAAAAATTATAATATAATTCGGTCGGTAAGGTCATTCGTTCAACAAAGAAGTTAGTTACGCGTACCTACATTACAAGACAATACTAGACTTTTGATACAAGCCTTTCAATACAAAAACGGAAAAATCTAGTGCTTTGAGACGATGTCGTCTTAGCCGAGCTTGACGTGACAAAATTGTCGTAATCGATTGGTATGTATGTACCAGCCAGCGGTGTTTGAAAGGTTAAATTTATATATGTAACTACCTACCTAATTCTTTTTCTTTATTATTACTGTCAATATAATAAATTTTGGCAAGGAATGTGTTAATTAAACTGGGACAATTTCACACCCAACTAGCAACACTCCGCTCGTACTTAGATTTAGTTATTATGATTAACTGTATTTGAATTATTAGACAATCTACGTAATAAAATAGATGTCTGACCGGTGGAATGATACTCCAGCAATCTTATAATCTTTTTCTGAAGCATTGTGGCACAAAAACTCTGTACAATATGTCATAATTTCGATTATTTTGCGGGAGATGCTTACGCTACCGTGCGACTCGGACCACAGACAACGGGGCCGCCGTTTGGGTCAGATTCTGACCCAAATGAACGGCGCCTGTTACGTGCGCGTACTTGGTTTCTATAGGTAATAATTCAATGCTATAAGTATAGGTACATCTGTTCATCGAAAATGCTCGCCGCTACCGCCGCCGCCGTGCCGTAGTAGGCTGTGGCCGGGCCGTTAGGCACAGCGGGCACATAGCGAAACACAGCACAGAGCGATTTTTACTGTCTCATTCAAGTCACTATCAAACATTTTTCTCATTCCGAAATAGTCCGAAACAATATTTTGTAATTTGATTTTATTTGAAATTATGAGAACTATGTCGATAGGTAGTTTAACATTGAAAAACGTCTTTCGCTACGTGTAGACTGTGGCCAGGCCGGTAGGCTGTTGCCGAGCCGTAATGCGAATTATACTCGAGTACCTACCCGCGACACTGCGTGAGTAGGTACATGCTCTAGCATGTAGGTATATGTTGATTACTTTGCTTGCAGAGGAATGAGGAGAATTAAACAGCAGAAATAATTGTCCTCGCCGCACGATCGTGCTACAGCATAATGTGTAATATTTCAAGATATTGAACTTAAAAAGTTCTGCAATCCTCCCCCTGTGGGATCTCCACCTTGTCGTGGTGGGGGGTCTCAGTAACCGTGGTTAGGGCACCCACGGTGAAGCTAAGCAAGATCCCGGGAGTGGACGCTCCGCGTGGACTTGTACTACGTTTTTTTCGAACCGGGGCAAGTATTGATAATGGCGCCCCCTCCCCATAGTTTTCCAACCAGTTAAATTTTTGCGCTGTATGCCGTGACATGATTTTGTCGCCCCCATGACGCTGCCGCCCGGGGCAAGTGCCCCGGTTAGCCTCCCCGTAGATCCGCCACTGGCCAGAGGCGTGTCGGTGTCGCGTTGCCGCGCGCCCTATCCCCCGCGACCAAATGGAGGCGCACCATTTGTTGCATCGCGGTGGGGCCGCAGAGGAAGAGGAGATGCGGTGTTAACAGGTTGCCGTCCTTCCCATCCTCTGCGGCCGTTTTAGGCTGCTCCCCGTCCGCCAAAAGGCAAGGAGAAAAGTATGCTATCGGCGATTCGCGTGACCCCGCCACTACACAGACCCGTAGGGAGACCGCGTTGGTTTTAGTGGGTATGCCCCACCTTTAGGGAAGAGCCTCCACACCCCACCTCCGCCAGTCCCAAGCCCGGTCGAACACACTCTAGCCGGGTTGGCGTCGAGTTAAGATGTACTATCCACCGTAGTGAACAACAGCAAAAAATATATAGTACTTTAGAATAAAACAGAGAATCAAATAACCACACACTTGTATTACATTCATTGAAACCACAATTCAAATTAACACTTACCCTAAGAATAACTTAAAATGCACTCAATATAAATAAATTATATACCAATTTGCTGAGCTAGAACAGCATACATTCCTAGAGCAGTAAGTCCGACAGCTGTGGCGTGAACAGCACGGAGGGCTAGTAATGCCCAGGCACTGAGGGAGAGAATGCTTCCTATAGCTTCTTCTATAAGTCCTCGGTACGGGGAGAGGGCTAAGAGGGTGATAACTAGTGGGGAATGTTTGCGAGGCAGGTCACTGCGGGTCCATAACCAGACGAGGGCGGCGGTTGCAGCCGTTTGTAGCAGCGCAACGTTGGACTCAGCGCATGAGCGCACGTAGCGCCAGTCGAACTCGGAACCGCGCGCTCCAACCCATAGAAGTACACTGCGAGTCACCACCACCTGAAATTGTTTAATTGAATGGCAATTAATATCATATTGACCGCTGGATTTATTGTGAGATTGTTGTAACTGAGAGAAATTTTACTTGTGCTGATATTTCCTATTAAGATGATATTTTACTAAATAAATAAAGGAGAATGGGTAAGAGTATACCCAGAGGCAAAGTTAATTGCAGCATTACAAAACCATATCCGGTTTTGTTGCCCTTATAGAGTAGCTTAATTAATTATATGAAAGCACATCTAAATTCACTTAGAGAAAAAAGATATACTAGAGTTCTCCATAATGTTCTCGAAAGACATGTGAAATCTGGGAACCCGCACTTGGCCAGCGTGGTGGACTATGGCCTTATCCTTCTCATAGTAAGAAAGGGCCCGTGCCCAGCAGTGGGACAGTATATATACCTACAGGGCTGATGATGATGATGAGGCAGTTGTTTTGATAAAGGAAACGCGCAAAACTCAAAAACTACCGTATGGATTTTTATACGGTTGCCACCAATAGATAGTGTGATTCCTGACCCTGACGAAGGTTTTGGTGTACAATTCACGCGGGCGGAGCCGCGGGCGATGTCTAGTAACTAATAAAAATAACAAACTTGCCTCCTTTTCAAAAAAACTTAGGCTTACGCCACACTTGACGGAAATTTCGACGCCGAACTTCCGTTACGGTAAACGCCGAGAGCAAGCGGTCCGCGAACGGAGCGACCGATCATCCGTATAATGGCCTGGTATTGGATATTTACCTATATACAATGACTTGTATAGGCGTTCCGCCGTGGAAGATCCGTGACCGAATTTCCATCAAGTGTGGCGAAGGCCTTACTCATATATCTTTTTTCTCCAAGTGAATTGGGTACGGGCTCCATAAAGTGTTACCCATTATCCTTTAAATGATTAATATTTACTTGTATGTAAATGCTATGGCAATCAGAAGTGCATTCTTTGTGTAGTAAGTACCTAAGACATATTATGTATATAGGGCAGATTTTATTTCTATATCACACTGTAAATTATACATATACTACTGCATATCTGCAATCATTTTAGGAGCAATAGGTTGAATGTTTATTTTAACCTATAGTGAAATATTCAGATGACGAAAAAAAACTTGATCTTGATTTGCTACTGTCAATGCTAGAGGGAGCCCTAGCATTATCCCAATTTCAACCTGGGGTCCACTTGCTTGTCTATTCAGATTTAACTAAATAGTAGCTTTTTCACACAGCAACTGGCGTCTGGCCGCAACTCAAACTTAGCGTTCACAATATTTTGATGGCTTAGTTAAACTTTTAGACTAGTGTTTTAGACAGTTTATTCAGAAGCACTGACTAAGACTAACGACTGTCGAAGGTCTTCGTGACTTTTTTACCGCAATTATCGATAATAATAATGCCCAGTGTTTACCTTGTACTACAAACAAAGAGTGAACGCCGAGCACACACGTGAAGTCGGCCTTAATCTAATGACTCTAATGCCCAATGACCTTGCTGCTATGCCAGAGAATGTGGGTTTGATCCTTATTCATGTGTGGGAAGCCTAAGAGGCTAGTCACATCATGATTTATTTATTCATCAATACATCAAGTAACACTGTTATATTCTCTATACTATACTAATCTCTATGGTACACCTCAAATGTTTCTTACCTCAGCACTGGCCCATCCAATCGCAGAAGTGAGGATTTTAGCATGTCCTTTTCCAGGCACAGAGTTCAGAGCGAAATACAGGCCTAGGAGATCAGCAAAGTCCACCGTTGCTTTCAGGATTTCCTGTAATTTGGTATAATATAAGGAAGTAATTAGTACACAATCCATAATATTTTGTACATTGCTCCACTGCCCGTGCAGGACTTGGCCAGCTGCAATATAAGTTAAATAAAATTTAAAACATGAGTGCCATAGTTGTCTGGCCATAACCTCTTTAAGTAGGGAAGCAATAGCCTTGTGGAGAGACCAACAGACTGCTACGCAGAGGGTCCGGGTTCGAATTCACGGCGCACACCAATGACTTTTCAGAGTTATGTGCGTATTCAATTATCACTTGCTAAACAGTGAAGGAAAACATCGTGAGGAAATCTGCATATCTGAGAGTTCTCCATAATGTTCTCGATAGACATGTGAAGTCTGCCAACCTGCACTAGGCAGGCGTGGTGGACTATGGCCTTACCCTTCTCATAGTGGGAAGAGGCCCGTGCCCAGCAGTGGGACAGTATAAAGCGCTGATGATGAACCTCTTTAAATTATTTGTTGGTCAATTTTGTTATGAATGTTGATATGTAAATTTTCATGTGTTCCATGGTGGGTTAACATGTGTGGCTTTCTGCCCATAACAACTGTCAAAGATCTTTATTACTGTTGAAATCAAAGGCTCGATATCCTCTCCGAGGTATAGAGCATGCAATAATTTAACAATGGAATACACACATAACTTTGAAAAGTCAGTATTGTTCATCATGGGGTTAGGTTCAAGTTCAGAACCTAATACTGTGACAGGACAGTCAGTTTGTATCTCCTCTAGGGCTATCACTGCCTCAAACTCTATCAACAACTAATTTTACTTGCATACTGTATAAAATTATTACAAAACATGTCACAAAATGCCAAATTAAATTTGTGCAATATCAGGTATTAATATCTTTTTATACTAGAATCTCCATTATAGATTTTGGATGTTATAGACAAATTCCATGTTTTATAGAGTGTAAGTAACATAGATACTCTAAGATGGATGCTTTAGTGTTTGAACAGTGTTTACAGAAATAGAAGATAAGTTTAAATAATACCTGATAACGGTGTAAACATCTAAATGACCTACCTATATTTAGCTAAACTAGTTTACATGACTTGCGTATCAAATATAAGTTAAATGATTGTTAATATTTTACATCAAAATAGCATTTTCATTGGATAATTACCAAAAATACATTGTATTCTCCTGTTATATGGCTGCTATCTGAGTCTGGAAAGAATGTCGCTAAAAGCAACATCTTACACAACTGAGTAAAGATGTACAGCCCACCAGCATACACGCATTTTGAAAACGTTGCATATTCCGATCTGAAACATTACAAGTTAATAAATTGGGTAAGTTAATTAGTTTACAAGGTGATAACCTACAAGGAAAATCACTTACATCCCAGAAAATTTATATGCCATATGATATGGTGCGTACACCAGTGCAAGACAGTTTCCAAAGTGATAAAGGGTCATCTTTATCTAAGTATATTTTATTACATCGATCTAATTGAACAATCGCTTTTAATTTGTAGCAGATACCTAGCTGATCTTCCAGGGCATCGAACTATAACAATGAGCGTTACTGGTTGTGTAAAATGCTAATATGACTTCATGTCGATTTATCCTTTTCTAACACGAGCTTATTTATAGTTGCATCTCTATCTTGAAGGCCTATTAAAGTTCAGAAAGCGTTCCTGGTTCGCGGTATTGTCAAAATTTGACAGCAGCGTATGTCAAGCGCTCGTGCAACGTCAACGTAGGTAATTAGGTTTCTTTTTGCGTGCAATGAAGCAAGCTAAATTACTATTTTTGATTAAATTAATTAAGTAATTATTATACTTGCAAAATAAATAGTAATATTTATATTGTTTTGTTAAAATCCTATATTTCTTATGTGTCTGGCTCCGTCTTAGGATTAAGAAAACATATTACGCGTTCCAAAATTTTGTCTTAACGTGTAAAGTATCGTGTGATTTCATTCCAATTTCCAATATTCCATTACTTACGTTGGAAAGTGCGGAATGTTTACTTCTAAATGTTTTTGTTTGTTTGGCAGAAAACTATACAATACATTATTAAAGACCGAATACTTAGTAAGACATTTTGATTTCGCTTTACAAATGACTAATACTATTATTGAGTTTGTTTATTTTGGTTTACATAACAATTTGCTGCGTAGCCAGAAATGTAAATAGCGCGCCAAATGCAAGGAATGAAGGAAGATGAACAATTGCTGAAAGATAATTAATTATATTAAAAATGTGTGAGACAAGAAGATTTTACCATATTATTTCAGTCAATTATTTTGTAAGTTCTTTTTAATAATCTGTATTTTTTTAGTTGAAAGTATTTGTAAACTTAAGTGTTCCTAACATTCACAAAATAATTGTGAATAGTATTAAAATACTGAAGTAACTAATTAATACCTTTAATTCAAATTGTCTTATAGTTCTTCAATAGCTGTATGATTATTTATTTGTACATTTTGTGTATCACAGCTTTTCATCTGTACTTTTTATACCATACCAGAAAGGGGTGACCTGTTAGAAAGAGATGCAAAATAAGGGGAACATTAAAAAAGGGTTGTTTTTTAACCCTTTCACTTTTTAGCACACGCGCAAAGAGTAAGGGGTTATGTTATCCAATAGCAGAGCAGAGTTAGGTGAATTTTGAATTTTATTCGTTCGGAGAGGTCCGGGCAGGTCCGGGCTGGCACTCGGTGGGTGCTCCGGACAACATCTCCCTGCAGTCTCCTTTCAGATGTGCTTGTAACAACCTGTTTATTCAAATGAGGGGTAAAACGTCCACGCAGGCTCTTATTATGGATACATTAGAATATTAAAATTTCTATGGGTTTAGTGAATTAAGTTGTTCGGTGAAAGTTTCATAATGGAAATATTTTATGGGTGAATGATGGATAGTGGATTTCAGTAAGCTAACAGTTATGTTATGGATGCTTATTTTATTATTTACTATC
Organism: Euclidia mi; assembly: GCA_944739405.2. Classification (NCBI taxonomy): domain Eukaryota; kingdom Metazoa; phylum Arthropoda; class Insecta; order Lepidoptera; family Erebidae; genus Euclidia; species Euclidia mi. Next base: position 102,927,638 of record OX123183.2, on the reverse strand, counting down.
TTGGGTAAGTTGTTTAACACTATAATAAATATTTAATCTACTTAGATGTTTTCTTCAGATACCTAATGGTACTTTTATTATATACCTACTTAAACAATTTTTTATTGAATTAATATTATTTAATACAGGTAAAACTAATTTCAGTTTAATCAGTAATGTTACACAGTCTTAGACATTATTATCTTTTTGTGCATCAAAATATTTTCAGTGCTTTTCTGCAAATAATGTTAATATTACTAAAATATTATATTTATTGTGGATACAAATATTAGATAAATCAAATATTTTAAATCGGCAGTAAATACATATGTATTTATTATGCCAGGCATGATAATTAGTTATTATTAATTAGATTAAATATCTGCCAAGTTATCATCTACAACTTTACTAAAGCAAAATAAAAAGTTTAAAGTAATATAGCAAATTAGATTATATTCCTTTTTTTTAAAGAAACGTTTTCTATGGTGTACTAAATGTCGTAATCATTTATACTACATCATCTTATACTTCTTATACTAATATATAAAGCTGAAGAGTTTGTTTGTTTGGTTGAATTGAACGCGCTAATCTCGGGAACTATTGGTCCGATTTAAAAAATCTTTCAGTGTTAGATAGCCCATTTATCGAGCAAGGCTATAGGCTATATAACATCGCGCTATGAGCGACGGGAGCGGGTGTAACCGCGGGCATCCTCTAGTATTTTATACTTCTTTTTCTGAGTGGTCAACAGAACTGATTTCGGAGTTTTGGTATAGTCCGCTAAATTGGTCTCTACCAATTTTGTTTAACGGTAACCATTTCCTAAGTCGAGATGTGGTGCGGTGTACTTATAGGTATCTTAACGTATCTTCCGAGTTCTGGGGGTCTAGTCCGAGTTTGATTGATTTACATACGTAGATACACTTTCTAAATGCGCCTTCTAGCGGCAGCCTCTTCTGATCGTTATTATCCGTTAGAGCAGTGTTTTTCAACGTGGGAGTCGCAAAGCCTTCTTAAGGGGGTCGCGATGTATATGGGAGTTGCAGAAGGTTTGGAAAGTTACTTCGGTAAAAGAAGATTTACTTATTTAGAAAAATGTTAATACATTTCATACATTTTTATCACAACAACTTATGGGATCTCTTACATCTAAAACATAGTATCAATTTAAAAAAGAACTCTTAATACTTAGTACTCTTAATTCGAAGATTGCGCTTATTAATATAATTAATAATATAATAATCACCTATCGTGGATCCGTTTATGCTACATTGGGAATTCAATCGTTTTCCAAATCTAAGCAATTTCTTTTCTTATTTATTCAATAACGTCAACTCGCACAAAAACGAGGTGGCAAATGGCAGCAACTTGCAGCAAACACTTAAAATTTTGGATATTTTGATTTTCTTTTTAACCAAAAAGTATCCAAATCGACAGACCAAAACTTGTATTGAAGCATCCCATCGGCAGATAAATGCAGCAAATTTTCTTTAAGCTTAGTTGCCAAATTTGCCTCATTGAAAACGAATTTATAATAATAATAAATCATTTATTTGCTGAAATATGGTGGTACATAGGATGTTAAGTCAATGTAGGTATAGTGCTGAAACATATTCCATCCTCATTACGGGTATGCAAAATATAGTTTTACATTAATTTTATAAATGGAATTATATACTAATGGAATTCGAATTACTACATCTAGCTTATAATACAACTAGAGGACGCCAGCAGCTACGCCTGCTTTCTTTTAAATTTACCCGTTTTGGCCGATCCCGTGGGAATTTCGGGAAATCCCTTCTAAGTGCACCTTTACGTTCCCCAAGGAACATACATGCCAAATTTCAGCTTCCTGCGCCCAATAGTTTCGGCTGTAGCGTGTCTGTCAGTCAGTCAGTAACGCAAGGATTTTATATATTAAGAAGATATTATCACAATTGGTTTCATTATAATTATAACAAATATTTTGATTATTATTATAAAACAAGTCACGACTGATCGACACACAATGATCGACTTTTATCCTGTATTCTTAGATACCTCTTGCATCACGAAATAATGACACAGTTCTTCTTTGAAGTTTTCTAACACCATTTTCATACCAAGAACTACATATACTACATATAATACACTAACTACATATAATACACTTGAGACTTGTTCAATAAGAAGCGTGTAAGAAAATGAATTGAAGTAATTTTGATTTAGAGACAACGACTACAAGTCAAATTTGTTTGTATACCCAAGGGGTTTTGTCTTTAGCAGTGATGACATTTTTATCCCAGCCTTGAAGACTTTTAATCGAAATATTTTAAATACCTACTCAAATAAGTGAGAAAGAAGAGCCAATTTCAAAAGGAGTTCTGACTTGGCTTGCTGTAAATACATTAAAAATTCAGCGCGAAGTTCATAAGCTCTTTAATTCATTCTTTTAATTTTATTTTTTTTAAAGATATCTCCTGGACTAGGACTACCTAAATACTGGGTCGGGGGACTTTACAAACATACAACCAACGGACACAATGAACACCCAGACTCGAAACAACTATCTATGGATCACACAAAGTGTTGTCTCGTGTGGGAATCGAACCCACAACACTCGGTGCAGTGCCAAGCGGCGAGGCGACTCCTTAAACCACTACGCCAACCGTGCAGTCTGTTGACCACCACCTTACATCTCTATTTGAATATTTGTCACAAAATAAAATACATTAGAGAAATCTAGGTCATCGTGGGGTCGCGAAATATTTTTTTCATACTAAAGGGGCCGTGTCATAAAAGTTTGGCAAACACTGCGTTAGAAGCGATTTTTTTTTAAATTTACGGCGATCATTCTCGTCGAACAACGACTCGCAAGTCGCAACTCGATCAAACTCGGAAAAGAGCCCATTGAATTAAGGCATTATAATGTTATGCGAGCAGGCAGCATGTCAAACTGTCCTCTAGAGTTGTTAGTATAGGTACTTAATGCAATACAGCTTAGTTCATCTGAGCCAAATTTCTTTCTAACCGTTTTAAAAATAAGGTGGTTCTCGGTTTATTCGCTATTATCTCCTGATTTTGATGCAGTTTTCAGACCTAATACTTTCTGAATTACCTATCTATGTAACCTTGTGATCATCAAATGATTATCAGGTACATGGCACAATATTAACTTCATCATACAAGATTATTTAACGGTTCCGAAGACCTTCCTGGCTTTCCACATACCTAAACTTACCGACTTAGAGTCACCTGCTCGCCATATTCTTAGTTATAGTTTGTATGTATCGGGTTTGTCAGCGAGCTATGGAGCGCAGCATTCTCGACGTAAAACTTGTAGATCAAGTTAAAAATACTACACTGCGCTCAAAACCTAAATCGCAGATGTGTCCAAAAAAACAGGAAAGTTCGAAGTCGGTTAAAAACAAAAATGATTGGGCAGGTCATGTCTGTCGTATGTCTAACGATCTTTGGGCTAAATCTACCACTTTGTGGGTCCCTGATCGAAAGAGCCCTCGCGGCAGACGAAGCGTTATGTGGCAAAATGATTTAAATCTTGTTTTAATGAAGAGTGGATAACAACAGCTCTTGATGGAGAGAGGTGGAAAGATGGTAGAGAGGCCTTTGTCCTGCAGTGGGACAGGTTAGGCTGCAAATCATAAAAGCAATAAATATACATCCCACTTACCTAATGCTTTATGATGGTGATACCATAAATTTTTTACGACACACAAAGGACAGAATAACTAATTTTCGTATACGTACTAAAAGCGTGCACCTGAAATTAAAGTTATCAACTAGGGAACTAAGATGATTTTATCCATGTAGTTGTTTTAACGGCTCGCGCTTAGTAGTACTAGTAAGTAGTACTACTTACGAGCGATGTAATCTATTTGGGTGAAGAAAATATTTATAAAACATCCAGTAAAATACATTAATTAGAATATTAAACCAAGTAATTCCACATCCACATCGCTTTCATTGCTATCTTTATGACATTATCGCTAATAATCACTTAAGTAGATTGCTGTTACAATCGCACATTAAAACTTTTCAATGGCCTTTAAGTTCCTTGGATGTCAGATCCTTAACTTTAACACATAGGGAATTAAATTTTCATAAATTACCTACGCACAACGCTCGATTGCAGATTGCGATAAAATGTTATTACTTAGTCATTAACTTAACATTTTTAGTCTAGGTACCTTTTTAATGTTGTTTCTTTTTAATATTAGCTTAAATAAGGATTCCAACGATACATTTTGAATTAGTCTAGAGGTTAATTTTATCGTTCCAAATGAAGCCGCGGCGGATTCTCAATTAAGAATGGTATATCTCGCAAATGGCATTTTCGATAAATCCTTGAATGTTTTCGAGAAACAGTCGAAATTAGACCAAAGTGAAAACAGTAAAAATTCTTCACACATTTGTTTAATATCAGCAGCAAATTTGATGTCGCTATAATATCAATGAAACTAAAGATTCAAAGGACTCTCCTGAATCAGGTGATACTGATAGGTACCACCCATGATATCAATAACCAAAGTTATAGGTACGCCTATCATCATCAGCCTTGTTGATAACTTATAATCTGCCCCACCGCTGGGCACACTGTGCACAGGCCTCTTGTCAACCTGAGAAGGGTTAGGTTTTATATTATCTATGGTTAGGTTCATCACGCTGGCCAAGTGCGCGTTGGCATGGCAGACCTCTTGCTGCTGACTTGCGTCATGTCTTTCGCGAATATTATGGAGATCTCTCAGACATGCAGGTTTTCATCTGTTTTCCTGTATCGTTTAACGCGATATTTATTTTGACGCGATTTTATAATTGAATCCACACTAAGCCAATGGTGCGCCCCGAGGCTTTTGTACTCGAGACAGTCTGTGTAGCAGACTCTTCTCTAGCCTGTAGCTGTCATATATAGACGATTGCTTATAATAAATTAAGTAATAATTTATGCGTGTGTCATATTATGCATAAATACTTGAATATCAGTAATTTAAGCCCAAAGCCTAAATACAATACCATATCTCTCACGAGCATACGATGCTCCAATTTCTGACTAAAATTTTGCGTAGAGCATAGCTAGAAATAGACACTTAACTTCTAGGATTCATGTTAGATTGAGTACTAAGAGCCGCCTGTTCGTTCGACTGTTGGCCTAAGCCTCAGATAATATTATCTTTGGAATTATTTGAATTTATTGTTATTGGCCGTAACGTTCCCTTAAAATGAACAAAGCTGTTTAAGTTTTCAAATCAAAGTTAAGATTCCGAATAATCCTGATACGAATCATATTTATGATATGTTATGAATTTGGTAATGCCTCATATTCACAAGTAGAGCACGAACATTTAAAATAAAATGAAAAAAGAATAAAAGCTGGGCCGCGTCGTGAGGAGTCCACTCACGTCATCCCTCCATTACAGCATTGTCCGCGCGACAATGGCGATGGAGTATAAAGAATCGCGGCCATTAGGTAAATTTCCTCATACATTTTTTTGCGTGACACCCTCTTCGCGTAAAAAGTGGGGAAACGTACATTTGTCATGTGGAAGAGAGTAGTGATCGCTGCTCTCGCGAGATCTCAATCTTGGTATGGTGGCGTGAAGTTTTTGTCCACCTTAATCGACTGGGGTGGCTCAGGTACCGTGTTTTATGTTTTGGACGTTTGCGGATAAAAAATACGAAGATTCGCGCTCGAGAGAGATTTAACGGTTTACACTTGATCATTTCCTATTTCCTTGTTACCTACCAATTAAGTTATTAATAATGTTGTTTTAATTTAACCTCTGGTAACGATGATGCTAATAGTAGGACTGTTAAATACCACTATTGTTGTTGATGATCATTTAAATATGCGAGTGAAGAGATCTCGTTTATTTAGACTATAATCGTAATAGTAGCTTATATAATTAGGGTGATGTGAGTGAACTAAATTAAATTAGTAAATTTAAACTAAACTTACCTATATCTGTTAAATACTCGTGGGATGTTCAAATCGCAGCACATTCAGCCTAATACCCTCCAGCCGTCGCGTCGTTGTGTCTTTTATATCTATGAACTGATATAGCAGAGTCGCAATCAATAATGTATTATAGGAAAATAATTTCAATTTGGTGTGTGAGTGGTGGACAGTCGAATGCATTATTCAGCTCACGTATATTGCAGGCGAGTGTGCCACGCAGATAAGCGAGTATTGAGCCGAAAATGCCGAAAGTCCGAAACACTCCGTCGCCGGGGGGCCTTATCGGAAACGGCTTACGGTGACCCCATGCAAACTCCCTAATGCGACATCGCTCACCGGTCCCTCCCGCTTTGCCCTCCGGCGATCGATCTCGATGCAAAATTGCCGATAGGGGATGCTAGTTTTGTTTCTTGTGCGTAATTTTTTTATTGCGATATCTCGATACGATCCAACTTGGCCCTCGGACAGCAGGTGGTCCGTCAGTGAGGCTATTTGTTCAGGACTTCGAACAAATTTTAAGCCCAATAAATAGAAACGCAAACAAGGAATAGTCATTTCTCTCAAATACATTGTCCATTAAAAGTCGAATTTAATGTAAAAATTTGGCTAGCCACTTTGTATGTATCTGCTGAAATAAAAGTCATGATATATTTATGTGCTCATTCGTCTTGGAGATATTTAGAGGCTGCTCATAAAGTTCGATAAGTTTTTATATGCCACTGAATATTGAACGTTGGCGAGCTATATACATATTTTGCAATGAAATACACGCGATGGGTCTCGGAACCGTGGGATAGGGTACGCGAGGTGGAGGGTGGGTGGAATACAAAATTAATAATTCGCTTAGATTTGATAGCAACACGAGAAACTTCGATTATCTATTCATGCCATATAACATTTGTAATTTAAGTATTGGGAAGTATCATGTGCATACAGTATTGTATTATTTTCAGTTGTTAGTTCAATATAGCACAGAAATATAAATTCATGTTTAAACTTAGTGCCCGAAAATCAGAGTGTTTCGTCCTCAATAACTGTTGCTAGTTGCTACCTTGCTCAAAGATTGCAATCATGTGATTATGCCTAAAGTAGGATAGCTTATTGGTATACCTACCTACTCATTTGCTTAAAACTACTTTTCCATAACATTTGATGATTATGTAGCTCTAATCAACAAAATGTTAAGGTAGATTCTTTGTTTGTCAAACATACCTACTTCGTTCCTTGTTTGTATTAATTCTAATTTGCACAGAGTTACTAGAATAATTTAGCTCTACCGATTTTATTCTTAAAATTGATTATTATTTATATTTAACACCAGGTATATAATACTTCTGTTTATTTTGAAAATGAATAAGTTTTTTTATAGGAAGTATCTATTCAAGTAGGTACCTTATCGCATGCGATGGCACTTTTCTAGTATTAATTTTGATTACATTTATATAATGTCACAGCGTAGGTACTGCTATTTATTGAAACAGCAAAACAAACCTAAAATATCAAACATCAAAAGTTTAATTTATATAAGTTTATTACATGCGTGAATAAGTTTGACTTGGTGAGTTATTTACGCACCCTCTCGAACCACGGGCCATAGCCACCACCGACACATCTCGCATATTTATTCATAGGCCTGTGCGTATTTTTTACTTGGTCATAAATATTAAAGGCGGCTCGTGCCACTAGGATTTTCAATTCGACAGCGACGTCGGATCCCCTTAGATTTTAGGCTTTCTCTCTTTCCGCGGATTAGAGCGGTTTGATGTATGGCCGCGGGTGGCGGTAAATCAAATTTTGATTGCTATTTTCTTTGTGGAAAGTCGGAATCCTCCGCCGGGGACGAGCGTCGTGTAACGTGGGTTAACCGATCCCCAGGCGCGCCGCCGCCCGTCTTATGTGGATTGTATGTACAAGACGTATATTTCGTATTTCTTATTCTGGGATTGACGTAAAACCGATTCTATTTTTTCACTATACCTATATTGAAGTACGTTGAATGCTTAGGATCATCTCTAGAGTCTTCTAAGCTAAGCCAGGTATCTTTTACTGTGAGATATGTTATTTTGTTGCTTTCATTTTAACATGTATTAATAGGCACACAATTTGATCATGCATATGTTACAAATGATTAGATAATCTTTTACTTTGCTACTATTTTATTAATGCATAATATCACGAAGTCAATTATCTATTTTATATCGTTTTCTAGTTCCCAGATCAAATCCACGATACCTATTCATCGCCTATAAACAAGTTTCGATACATTCGTAAAACCACTTACGGCGAATTGATACAAATTTAAGTTTACTTAGGGCTATTGAAATCAAATTTGCTTGGATAAGTTGATTTTAGTGAAATAACTCGTAGCTCAGGGAGACAGGCCGCGTAGTAACCGCTTGTGTGATCCAATTGCGGACCGTTCTAGAGGCGATCCAAACGGATGGAATCAAATTCAGCCGCCCTTTAAATATTTGAACTGATGCTGGAGGCGCAACGAGGGACGAACGCGCCAGAGTAGGGGGCGTACAGGGGGATACACAAATCACAAATTGCTTCACTTGCATGCGTTAACGGTGCAACATCTTTCAAAACATTTAAGAAACATTATTCAAGCCAAGCCACATATGTATTTTTATTTTATTATATGGCTTGCCTGCCAAACAGTAAAGGGAAATGACGATGGAGTACTGCATACGTAATAGAAGTATATTCGAGGTAGTTAGGTTGAACGAGCGGCCACGGGTCGACGCCGGAGGGTGGGTGCCCACCTCCGGATAAAAAAAGGATCTCGAAAAATTCTCGACCCTTTTTATACTAAATAGATAGCTAACACGGCCTGAGTGGAGTTTCAATAGATGCTTTCTCGACGGAAGAAGCGACCTGTAAGGAATCGAGAGGCCCAGTGAAAAACCGTGTTATATATCTACCGCCGCGTGTAGTGCGTGTCACACAGTTTTTCCTTTTATTTTTTATGCGTGCCCTCCTCAGAGGGATAAGAGGAATTCTTTTTAAATTGGAAATGTTTTCTAAGAGGATTACGATTTGCGGAGGTGTGCGCCGATGTTGGGCGCTGGGAATAAGGGATCGTGTTTCTGTTGTGTGTTTAACATTCTTAAAATTGTCTATTATGTGCGCATGTTCGCATCAAGTGGGATTAGTGCACATGTTGTGATTGAAAGAGATTTAATATACTCAACTTTTTCGGATGTATTCATGTAGACGTTAATACTTTAAATGTATTTCCTCCCATTTCATTTGACGAATTTGTCACACTTTATCCCGTAGGTACTTTCTTTAAGCTTACTCAACAAAAATCCCACGTTAGTATAAAAATATCGTGTAAGTTAAACTAACAATGGGGCCGATATTCCAAGTGACCATTACTTGTGTGAAGTTGATGTAAGCACAAAGCTGGGTACGTTTGCCGAATAAGGAATATTTTTTTTCAAAAGCCTTTCTAAACGTTCTGTTACGAAAGTCTTTGTCGTCATTGTAATAAAGGCTAAAGTTGTACACGAGAAGGATGGGCGCTGGGAACCGAGGCGATTATCCTGTGCAGTTGCACCATTAGCAATGGGGATTCAGTTTAAATTTTCACATCGCCCCCGCCCTTATTGCTTATAGTTTGCACAATTTCAAAGCTTTTGTTGTGAGAAAAAAATAAAGTATGAGTGCTAATAATATTTATTGGTCAATTTCTATCAAAGTAATAAAAGTTTTTGTAAGTAGTAGAGCTTTTGCGGTGAAATGTAATTCCGTAAGCTATTTAGTTTATTGATATGTAATTTGATAAGTATATAAAACCGATGCCTCTTTTTATTATTAAGAACCACGACCTGGCTATTAGACATGATTATATTGATCTTCTTAGCTCTTTTCATGTCCCGTGTATCACATTTGATTCATAAATAAAAATTATTTTTAAATAAAAACAAACCAACTTCAAAAAACACTAAGGAACTAAAAAACAAAAAATAATTGGTTTTGGAGCAAACATTTTTGGAGTCGGTGCCAAGCAAAGTATTTCTGATCTGACTATACAACCTCTACACATTTTTATGTAACTTTCGTTGTTGATAGAATACGTAGTTTGTAATTTAGTAACTTTTGCGTAAGGGCTTGGCACCGAATTCAAAAATGTTTGCTCCAAAACCAATTATTTTTTGTTTTTTAGTTCCTTAGTGTTTTTTGAAGTTGGTTTGTTTTTATTTAAAAATAATTTTTATTTTTTGCTTTTTAGTGGTATACTAATAAAAAATAGTAATAGGTGGTACATAGGATAGTGTAGGTGGTACATGGTGGGGAGGCCTTCCTTACGTGCCTCAATTCTGAAATGTAGACCTGTACCTTTCTGGCAATTTCAAGTATTTTTTGTTTTCAACTAAATAGCCTAAACACGTTCGTTTCAGTTCCATCATCAGATCTCGGAAATCATCCAATACCAAAGACAAAACAAACGAGCCTAAACACAATGATATTGCGTTATTGTATTACAAAGATCCCATGGCCACCTTCCTGCTCCATCATCAGAGTTTGGTAAACATTCAGCACTATAGTCCATGTAAAGACAAATCCAAAGAGCCCAAACTCAATGGCTTTGCGTCTTTGTATTACAAAGATGCCATGGCCACCTTCCTGCTCCATCGTCAGACCCTGGAAAACATCCAGTACCAAAGTCCATGTAAAGACCAACAAACGACCCTAAGCTCGATGATATTGGGTTACCTTCCAGCTCTATCATTAGACCATGGAAATCATCCAGCATCAAAGTCTATGTAAAGACGACTCAAACGAGCCCAAACTCGATGGGATTGCGTAATTGTATTACAAACATCCCATGGCAACCTTCCTGCTCCATCATCAGACCCTGCAAAACATCCAGTACCAAAGTCCAGTGTAAAGACGAATCAAACGACCTTAACCTCGATGAGATTGGGTAATTGTATCACAAAGATCTCTTGGTTACCTTCCAACTCTATCATCAGACCATGGAAATCATCTAGCATCAAAGTCCATGTAAAAGACGACTCAGACGAGCCCAAACTCGACGGCATTGGGTTGTTAGGGTCAAATCGCTTCAAGAGTGCTTATAAAATTTGAAGAGTTCCTTCGATTTCTCAGGATTCCATGATCAGATCCTGACCTGATGATCATGGGTCCAACTAGGAGGTATACTCTTTCAATCAAAACAAGAATTTTCGAAATTGGTCCAGGCGTCTTAGAGAAATCGGGGAACATACATAAAAAAAAAAAGATTCCGACGAATTGTAAACCTCCTCCTTTTTTTGAAGTCGGTTAAAAATGATTTTCTATTGTGTGTCTCGCTGGAAAGTAAATGGGTTACAATTGATATTTACTTAGGTTCTCACATAAGTACCTTAATATCAATTTATACTAATGAAAGTACGTCGTACCATGAAGTTAATAAGCTATACCAGTGCCTACCTACCTAATATTAAGCGGGTTCCTTAAATTTACTTTTATGAAACACGGTGTTTAAATCATGTTATGGTATGTCTACGACCAACTGAGCTATAAAATGTGTTATGCTGCTACGGAAAACATACTATGGCCGAGTCACCAGATTTGATAACCTGATCACTTAATGGTAGGACAACTACATAATACGATATTATTTTGATATATTTTAATAGTGAGGAGGAACTATTCTTATTCTGCTACTATACCTCCAAACAGTACCTTATACCTGTACTGTAAATGCACGTTACTAAACTTTATTGCAGCAGAGTCTAGTTATTTTATCGATAAACTCGTGTAAGTATACGAGTTTATCGATATATAGATTTCTTTTTTATTTATTTATAGACATACGCCTGTATCCCCGGAGGGGTATGCAGAGGTGTAAATATTACACCCACATTTCGCCATGAATTTTTAGGTCCCACGTAATAGGGGCCTAGGAGCCTATTGCCGTTACCGGGCACATCACCAGACTCCGTGCTGCTACTGAGAATTTGGAAAAACCCAGTAACACTTTTACCCGGCCCGGGAATTGAACCCGGGACCTCCGGAAAGCAGTCACATACGCTATCCACTGGACCACGGAGGCAGTATATATGTATAGATACCTATATATTATGCAGATAAATAGTCCTGAGGCCCTGACTGATATCAAGCAATGCCTGTTTCCACTACTGAATCTAGAAACGTAAAGTTTTGACAGTGGGTTCCTTTTGTAACGTGGTCACGAATTAAGAAAGGGGTTTTGAATAATCTCCTAAAAGGGTCAAATTGCTGTAGAAGGTTTATTTAGAAATCTGCTGATTTTAAAGCTAGCACTTTGAAAATGCGAGCAACAGCTAGTTGTTTGTATAAAACAATATCTGCTAGCACCCTTGTTTTCAAGTTAATAACACAAAAAGCTGTAATGAGGAGTTCAATTTAGATCCTTTTAAGCTTTTTAAGCTGCAACATAAAAATCCAAATAGACCTTAAAACGAGGGTGCGTGGGTAAAGTCGACGTGTGGACTAACAAAATATTTTTTATAACAATGAGGGGATTGCACGCTTTAAACTGTGACCGCCCTCAATAATTGAGTTTTATATTTGGAGAACGAAGCTGTAGTGGGTTGCCAACACTGATTGTGGTATCTGACAGGTGGTCACACGTTGCCAATGCGGCATTTCGACAATGGATGGATGTTATTTAGAATCACGGAAACGGAAATGTCAGTCCAGATATTATAATTGCTAGGATTAATTTTATTTTTGGCCTCAATCATAAGTAGTTAATAAGTATTAAACTGAATTATTCCTTTTTCAAAAGATGATTGAAGTCAATTTTATACTTATTAACAGGGGTGTTACGAATATTCGCATCCGCAAATGCGGAATATTCGCGTTAATTTAGACATTTGCATCCGCATTCACATCCGCATCAATCAATGCGGAGTTTTTACGGATGCAGATTCACATTAACATGTAAAGAAAGTGGGCGGAGCCAGAGTGGCACGTACTTCGCTTTACAAATTTTTTTTCTTTGGAAAATAACAACTTATATGCAAATTCCTCGATATTTAGATTCTCCCTATAAACATTAATTTTTCAAACCAGTCACCGAAGAAAAAATTATATGTAAGTAGATGAAATAATAAAGATGGTAAATGACCCTGTCGTTACTGATTCTTCTATGTCACCGGACTCGCCGGTGGCAAAAACAAAAAGAATGAGAATGGAAGGAGAACCGGACATTAGTAGCCCCGAAGCTCGTCTCCGCAAAGAACTAGCTATTTATCATACATACATACATACATAGACTCACGCATGTTTCCCCGAAGGGGTAGGCAGAGGCATATTAAACGCCCACTTTTCGCCAGTGTTTTGATCCCACGTAATAGGTGGCGAGCCTATTGCCGCTTATCGGGATATTTTGTTTGCCAGAGCCTCGTCCGTTGATCGGCAGGTGCACCACTTGCAGGTGAGGTTGGCTTGGGACCATAAGTTCTTAGTGGGAACCCTATGCACCTATTTATCCTAAGAAAAAAAGACTGGATTTAGATGAAAATCCACTTAATTGGTGGAAATTTTACCATTGTGAATTTTAAATTCTCTCTAAATTAGTATGCAGATATTTATCACCTCCACCAGCCAGTGTTCCCAGCGAACAACTATATAGTGGAGCTGGGTTAGTATATAATCCACTAAGAAACAGGTTGGAAGCTGAAAAGGCTGCAATATTGCTATTTATTCACCAATTTTCAAGTTTAATTATTAAACAAAGACTTTTATAATGAAACTCGAAGTTCAAATTATTTCAGTTATTTATGCACTTAAAATTTAAATAATTATCCTTTTGAAATCCCAAAATCCGCATCCGCATTGAATCCGCATCCGCGGATGTGAACTTCTAATAATCCGCATCTGCATCCGCGGATGTCTAAATTTTTGCATCCGCAACAACCCTGCTTATTAACAGGCATATATTTAGTTACATATTATTATGCTAGGAACTTTAAAAACATTTATTAACCAAGGGTCAATAAAACATCCAATTCTGAAATAAAAATTTGGGAACCACAAAATGTAAGGAGTAATAGCCCATTGGAGTGACTAACGGACTGCATAATTATGATCAATTATGGCTTGCTATATGGTGGAGGATATCATCGTGAGGTAACCTGCATGTCTGAGAGTCCCTCGTAAGGTTCTTGACATGCGAAGTCTGCAAACCCACGTCTTGGCAATCGTGGTGGGCCATTTTGCCTAACCCTTTTCACATAGAGAAGAAGTACGTGCCCAGCCGTAGGGCAGTTTACTTACGGGACTGATGATGATGTAGGGATAAATAACACCCTGATTTAAGCGGCGAGGTAGGTTTTCAAACTACAATACCAAATGTGCAATCAATTTTATTCGCTTTGTTTCAATGACTTATCTCGAAATAGGTACAAAGAACATCCAGATTCGCTTCGACTACCTATTTATTTCTTCCGCGTGAAAATTGAATACGTAATATTTGCCTCAGCTCATCACATGGGTGTGGTAATTAATAGTAGGCACATAAGTTGGTGTACACTTACTTATAAAATAGGTTACACAGACGGACGTCAGGTGACAAAGTGAATTACTGAGGCGATTTATATAAATATGTTTACTTAGGTATGTACCTACTATAAAATCTATTGTCGTGAAGATACACTACCACGCTTAACATTTATCACGATGTAGGAGTAGGTACAAGATATATGAAACGTCGTTAATGCACAGAACTACTTTCAAATGTTCTGCCATATCCATAACATGGCGTAGATTAGAGAATAATGCCAATTAAAATGTTTAGTAAGTGCAATATCATGTCGAATTATCGCGGCTGGACGTTACTAACAGAAGTAATGTGCGGTTTATGCTGTATTAAGATCACTTTAGTATTACGGCTACATGTTGGTCACACATAAACCGACTGTAACCGACACCGGTGATTACGTCAAATGTCGCTAAACAAAGAAATATTATTGCGACATGTGAGAGACCTATGAACACGCGCAAATCATTTAAAGCTCGTAAAACGTTTAATGTTTTCTTTTATCTCGACGAATTTGTTCTTAGTATGTCAGGGTTCTGCTTATACACTTTCAGATTAACTTATTATAACTATTAAATTTATGTTTTATGTTCTAAAGAAGATTGATATTTTTAAATGCCTTTCAAGATAGTCAATTGCACGTTAAATAGGAGAAAATATAACTCTACATAGAGACTTTACGGCATAAAATAATATTGCGTTCGCTTTAGCCATAGTCGCAACAAAAACAGACAACAGCAATACATAAAGCAAAACAAAATGATAGCTTTCAAATAATAAAACATTTTCGACTGGTTGGATCACTCCGCCTCCGCCCTATGGTAATAAAAAGAGATACATTATAAATCGTATGGGATATTGTCCACCGTTGTTATAGGTTATAGTCAGAGCGGCCGCGACGCGTGACGTACTTAAATGTTTTATTGTTTTTTCACGGCGACGTATAGCATTAGTACTGTGTTATAATATTTTGCTTAGTACACAATAACGCGCGGACATAAACGATGTTATGTTCGACCGTGTTCCACGGAAATTAGGCTCCGTAAAACGTTTATAATACATCTCTTTATACTTACTTATAAACTATAAAGGTAATATCTATATGAGTAGATTTATTATACCTAGCTTTGTGTTTTCGTTTTCTTTTGTGTAGACATCTACCAACTTTCTAATTTCAAATAGCGAATTCTTGTTAGTGGGTGTAGAGTAATGAAGATGTTCGAAATTTTATGTTGAATGACGGCCTTACGAAAGTCGTTAGAAGCGCGGGAAATTGTATCAGTTTCTGATGGCTAAGCGGTTTTCCTGCCAAGATTCAGATAATGATGAATGATTGATTTAGGTATTGACACCGGAGTGATCTCCAGTAAAAGGGTTGTTGAGTGTGTGCGGCGCATTAGCCGTAAATGATGGATGAATACTCTTTGTCTCTTCGTGACTCGATATCTCCATTAGCGCGTCAATGTTATATTTACTAATATCTGGTTTGTTCGCTGTATTGTACAGGCGATAAATTTGTTTAATAGATATGATTCACTATCAAAGATCTAAAGTCATAAGTAAAAATATGCCACTATTTTCCTTTAGAATATACTTACCGGCTGTTAAAGGCTGAAAATTATTACAGTTCAGATCAACGTATGCTAAAATTTATTGTCAGATTGAAAATCGATACAATAGTTACACTTTCAAACTAACAGAAAACGAAGAACCTATTGTTAGAACTCAATATAATAAGAAATTCGAATTACTAAATATATTGCCTTGAATTAACATAATTTAGTTTATTATAAATAATGTAACCAGTTAATCTTTTCTGATTTATACGGTGTATATTTTAGCAACAAATCCTGAGCTCTTTTACTACACAAACAAATACATTTTTTATCTCGCGTTTGACGTGGAGCCACCGACTATCTGACTCAACATGACTGTGCAACGAGGGCAATCAATTTATTCCATTAACATATAGTTTCTTTATGAAATTTCCCGCCTTCCCGGGGCCTGAAACGGCGGCCATGATTAATATTTCAACCGTGACTGGCCGCGCTTAACCGACCGGAATATATCGCTTATCTAATATATGTACGTATGTATGTGTGTAAAACATTTTGTGTGTTTGCTCACGATGTCCCACATACATTTTTTGAGAACTTAAATATTGGCATACTTTAAAGGATATTGCCTCAGTCAAACATATTTTGGCAGACATCATTTTTGTAATGTGCTACTTATTTCACTAATGTGTTTTGATTTGCTTTTTATATCAGTACCTAATTTGCAAAGTGTTGTTTTTTACAGAAAAATTAAGTGTGGCAATCATATTAACTTTTCGCAAGTCACTAATGACGTGATGTTTGGACTACTTGAATTGATTTAATGTACTTAGGTGGGAGGTTGTTTGTTTTATTCGAACTCCTTAAGCGTGAGTTATTTTAGGTATCATTTTTTATGTGCTCCAGCTAGGGATGGAGGCGTACGCAATCCATTAAAGCTGAAAAAACACTTGAAATTCAGCGACTCATGCAATATACATGGTGACGAGTCGCGGGCGACGTTTTTGTCGCGGAGACATGGCCGCGGTTTTTTGCCAAAGCTTCTTGTGCTCAGTTTTTGTCCACAGACCGGGAGCCGATTGCGATAACACGTTTCTTTGGAATTGACGTAATTGTATTAATTTTTTGTGTATCTCAACACGTATGGTAATGGAAGTAACATTGTGGTACTTGCCAATATTTTATGTTATAGACTATTATTACATAGAGTGATTCAATTTCATGCAGATTATTAAGTTGCTGCGAGATAGCCGATGCAAAATAAATATTAGGGGAGTGAACATCCCTTGTAACAATATACGAGTATATTTTATTGATTGCAATGAAAATAAATATAACTTACAGTAGTAAGTTATTTTTATTACGCAGATTAAATTTTCCCTTTCAAGAAAGTTTCATGTTATTTCTGGAATATGTGGGCGTTATATTTATTTGTTTTATTTTCATTCCTCTGGCCAGCTCCCGTAGTAAGGGGCTTATTATTCAGCGCATAAACTGGGGAATAATTTAGCGGCGACTCGGACAACGCGACGACGTCGAGGGATTTTGAACGGCGGCCGAAAAAATTGATGCGACTTATCTCACCCGCGCGTGTTCCCACCACTCCACCGCACCGCCATACCGACGAGATAAGCGTATGAGATGTTTTATGTATGTTTGGATTTAAGTTTTCCACTATTGACTATGTGAGAGTGAGTTAGGGGAGGAAAAATGGAGGTATCTTGAAAAAATACTGCGGGTGCTTCGCCAGAGTGGTTTAGTTTTAATTTTCAGCAATAAATTAATGCCCAAGTTAAAAAAACATAACACTTAGAAATAGTTGGCAATTTAGTTATGTAGGTGTCACTACATAAGTTTTCCAAATTTTATTATTTGAATGTTTTGTTATATGTGGATTTTTATGGGAGATACTTGGTTTTTTGTCCGTTAAATTTTATGAAACTCTATCCTCTGTTAGTGTAAGTATTGGTAGGTTGTAAGTTACTTGTACGCATCATCCAGGTTGACTGGCAGAAAATATATCAGGTCTTAAATTGAGTCTTTTGCATACTCACTGTGTACCTACTGATACGAACCTAGTTTTCATCAATGAAATAATTTTTAACATTTAGAGAAATTCATACCTGAATTTTTAGGAGGCATTTTTAGGACGTCATGAAATTTACATGAATTATATGCTTTCGTATATTTTATTGCTGGTCCGTCACCTTGTAGACAGTGTTAAGATATTCAGACGGCACATTTGTGAAGGAGGGTCATCTCTTGAGAAGAGTATGGCCGTCACCCTCGCAGTTCCTCGCTTGACCTCACGTCCCGCACAGGGGTAACTTAACATTCACTGCATTGTTCTTTTATTGCACGTCCGATCAACCCACTGTTTCTGAGGGGAGACTTTGCCTATTGATGACGGACGACAAGATTTTATCGATTTATACATACTCTTTCCGACTCTACGAAATATCACAACAAATGTTTACTTATTTAATTAATTAGTAATGTAGTAAAACAACTCATAATTGAATTAAGTTGGTAGTTTAATAACCAAATTAATCGTTTTGAAAAAGTTGGATGATGACTAGATACGTAAAAATTCTGAGTTTGAATTCGGATTGATAAGACTGATTTTATATAAAGGTTACAGAAGAAGGGATCTGCAATCTCTGATTAGCCAATTCGAAAACTGTGATAATGTGAAAACATATAGAGTTGTACGTATGAATTTCCATTCAAAATCTGTGCCAACATAAAGAACGGTTTATAAAATAGCTTTTAATACTTATAAAGGTAGCGTGTAGCATTGTCGATTTTTGAAGAGCAGAGTAAATTATTAATTTATGGTTTAGGTACGCTGTTGTTCATGAAATGGACGAAGAAACAGACCTTGCTGACGATATCATAAACTTTTAACAGATTCCGTAATGATAACTATTCAAACAGAATTAATCCTATCTTGTTGCCAACTGCAAACGTTAGTGCAATTTTGTACCACAGGATTAACGGGAGAGCTTAACAAATCGTAAAACAATGATTAATATCCTGCGTACACAGCAATGAGACACAATGACTGCTTCAAATATTAAAAACACGTTCCATTTACTTTCAATTCAATTTCTCTCCAATGACATTATGTCAAAGCTTGGTTTTTGCAGTCGCTTACTTTGTGGCTAAGATGATGCACGTTTTGCAGGTACAATCACGGGTGATAGCTTATTTGGATCGGCTTACCATTGCCATATTCGTGTAATGCGTTTCGAGTGAAATATCATCGGTTTTTATGAGGCAATTATTAGCATATTGTGTGTCTGCGGGGGTCCACGGGCGGCTTCGCAATACTCCCGGGCGGTCCCGCCGCGACCCGCTGCGCTCATAGATAAACATGTCCGTGCTTCCGAATACTTGCGCCGTGCACACTCATATTGATTTTGTTTTTGTAACAACGGAATATACGTAGTGTAAGACGCGATCATTTGTTCACCGTCTGCTAGCTTGTAGCGCAAATTGCTTTGTGTTCTTCATTTTTAATGGATGAGCTATTGTGATTTTAATTAGCATCATAGGCCAGAGTTGCGTGGGTTGTCATATGGGAAAATAAAAATTATAAATGTTATCGGTCTCGGGACCTCGGGACCTTTGCGATTTTCATGTGACTTTGTAGTCGATTCGTTAAATACGTTAGTTTTCTTTTTCACGAATATTTCTCAAAAGGTGCCTAAATGTACTGAAAATTAAAAACATGGATGTTATCCTGCTTACCATTTTGCTCTCTTCAAAGAGTCGTGCGCCGTTTTCCATAGCATTCGGTCAGTCTCCCACTAGGCTCCTATTTATTTTTTAAACTTGACTCTATCTTCTTACAATCAAAATAAGAACTTTTACATACATACATACATAGACTCACGCCTGTTTCCCTGAGGGGTAGGCAGAGACTACAGGAACGCCATTTGCAACGATCCTGACATATCTCTCTTGCTTCATTCACTTTTACGTGCATACAAATGAGAAATTCATTAGATAAAATTCAACTGATTTATAACCCGTATCACATTTATTAACTTAATCCATATCCAGACTATTGACCTAAGACTAGGTAAGTAAAGTACTCATAAAATCTAACATTCAATACCAACGTTTTCTTACGAGCTTAATACGTCGAAATGAAATATTTTACGACTATTTCTAAGTACTTAGAATAAAAGGCACGTGATACAATTGAGCGGTATCCATCGACGCATATGCATGCATGCATAGTTAGATTACGTGCGTGATCGTGTGTCGTGGCGGTGCCTGCCGCGCAGATAAACTATAGCTTTAATTACTATTAAACACAATTAAACGTGCGCATGACTCGCACGCACAGATACTACGTAACTGATACGTTTGGATAAATGAGATTGATGGTCGTAAATAAATAGTTATAGGGAGTTGTCACACTTCACGTAGCTATTTCAGTTCTGACTGACCGAGAAGTCAGCATTATTTTAAAACAAAAGACATTGGACTAATGTTAAGCAGCTGCATAATCCTGTGTAAATCTACAACTGTAAAAAATATACAAACTTTAGAATTAAGTAGATAGGCACAGTAGGCATTATAAAATATATTTTAAATAATATGTATCTTTGACGTCAAAATAATCTGGAAATCATTTTGATCATGGCAGACATTTAAAAATAAGAAATTTATTTTATGTATTTATCATATATACCTTACTTGCATTATTCAAAGCCCTAATGGCTCTACGCTTTTCTGTAGGTACCTACAGAAAAGCGTAGAGCCATTAGTCCTTAGTATAGTACCTCGTAGAGCAAGTCATAAAGTCGACAGCACCTACGGCTGTCATGAAGATTTAAAAATTTACTATCCTTTTTGGTTGCGGTTGAGTTCAAATGGTTGTCGTTTTGTGTACTTAAAGCTAAATTAAAAATAAATATGTTAAATATGCTAAGACTATAAATTCGATGACAATCAATAACCCATTCTTATAAAGAGCAGCCTGATTTTATAACATTTATATTGGTAAAAGTCAGAGATCATGAAATAAAACTACAAACAGTTTATCCCTAATACGAATACGATCTTAAATACAATAGACAGTTCGGATATAATCTTTGAAAAGTATTCTTATACCTAATGAATCGGGATAAACGATTTGAGAAATGTTGTAAATAATTATAAGAATGTTTAAATACAATCTACAATCATGACAGGCAAAAAGAAAATAACCAGAGTTATAGAGGCTAGAGTCAACTCGCTAGAACATACAGTGATTCAAGGACAGCTCGGTTTACTAAGATAACGGGCACTAAAAATCTAAAACTGCTAATTAATCCGAATCAAGTCGAGTTACGTTCTCGGGCTATCTATATCCAAATTCCTCTCAGCGATTTATGATCGTTGAGATGCGCACGCGCAGTTTCTCAGAATACCCGCACCCCGCATCTCCCCGCCTGGCGCGCTGTGTGCTCCGTGCCGCAGCTACGCTAGTTTATTTCATGACCTTATGCGTTTTATTCCTTACTTTTTAATTATAGGCACATTACTTGGTATTGATGGCGATAAAATCTCGCCTCAATCGATCAATCATATTAATATACCTGTCTTCAATAAACTTGAAGGTATTTTTCAGAATAAATTCTTACACTTAAACATGTTTTATGATTGAATAAAGCATTGTTCTAAAGGATAATCTACCGTGACCAACTGAAATGCCTTTTTTGTATGCATTGTTTTTTATAAATGTGTTCTGCTCTTGGGATAGCTAGACTACGCAGAAGAATGTTTACATATTAGGCAGAAATATTTAGGGAATAAATTAATACATTAAAGGCCAATTCGGCATATTCCTCATCATTTACATGCAACGAATAGTGGGCAGATCGTTGGATTGCCATGCAGAACTCTTCAATTTGATTCCATATCTTGCACTTCCAATATTAACAGAGAAAAGATGTGGATCTTTCTATTGATATTTTGGAATCAGGAAGTGTGTCTTCCAGTCCGCCGTGTAGTAGGTGTAGTGAATTATGACTTTTAGATAAGAAATGTCATCATATTGAGAAGACGTAGGATAATAAGGTGCCTAGAAGTAGGGTATCTAATTTTGAAATGACAATTACCTCATTATGGAGAGTTCGTAGTTATGACGGCATGCATAGCGCGACAGTAAAGGCGGTCATCTTGCTTCTACGGAGTATCGAGGGTTAAGTTTTTGATCTCCAAACAAGACAAAAATTGTTTTCACTAAAATTTAAAGGATGCAAGGCGTTTCGGTCTCATTGATACCTTCGGATTTGTGAAATTAAACTGCTGCTGATAAGAACGATTGCCGGATTTCTATGCAAACAAAGTTTTACCTTAACTTAATAAGTAGTTAAATATGGGTATATTTGATAGAATTGAGTGGAATTACCAATTTCAAGGTTATTCTCGGATTTTTGCTGTGAAATGCAAGATGCAATACATTATACCGTATCAATCCATTTTAATACGATATGATTACCTAAAGCAATATCCTCGCATCTTCCAAATAGAGCACCTTGAAGCGGCGAGGACTAATAGTTAATAATTGTAGTGTTGTAATGCGTACCATTCTAATGGGTGATCGTTTGGCAGTATCGAGTGGAGTTACGCTAAGTGCGTCGGTGTGTATGATGCGGCGGAGAGCTGCGGCCGGCGCGCTTTTGTGCCGCCGCGAGCCGCCTCGCCCGCACCACCGCAACTTGTCGGCGACCCCGAATGCGCTCCGCGAATGTCTAATGAGCTGCACCCAGGGCTACCGCAACATTCTAGAAAAACATGGACTACATTTTATCGCCTAGGTAACGTTGTTTCTGGCATCGACTAGATCGAAACGTAAAAACAATTCGCGACTACGACGTACAACATTCGATGAATATTCACTCATGAGTATTAACGGGTTATCTTCTTCTAAAATTTTTCCATCGATTTCCTTCCCTAATTATTTCGTAAGCAGCAGGCCATTTATCTTGAGTATTAAATTAAATGTAGAGTAGCTGACGAGGTAGCGAAATGCCTATAGACTTTATTTGAGAATATTATGCTCTCAAGCACTCTCAGTCTAGCTAGCTAGATTGCTTCATTCTCATATTTAAGTGATAAAGCCATATTACATAACCTCATAAAATCATAGATACAAATGCACTTGAGATATCCATGTGTCAGCCCAGCTACACATACTCGGTTTTTTGTCTAGTGTAAATAATCCTGGTACAATCTTTGGATAGACATGTATCTGCCCAATTATCACCACGACGCTGTTTCATTTAACTGGGAAGTATAGGCTACGCTGTTTAGAAAATAGCTTTTGTACCTGACACACACATTTTAATTAGCTACAGTCTATATTATAGCAATAGAGTTGAGACTTATTTGTCGAGATTTATCGGATATAGTGTCAAATTAAGAGCTTGGTCTGAAAATTATTTATCAGTAAAGGCGTTAAACGTTAACGATCGAAACAGATAGTTAAAATTATGGTAGATAAAATCATGGTTCTGCTGGATTAATGTTTGAAATAAAATACGCACTAGCAATTCCAATACAAGATAGAGTCATTAGGTATACCGCAATATCAAAGGACTATACCTAGTAATGTTACGTAAATGTATGCCTGTTAGTAGCTACGCAAATATTTTTACTAAAAAAATGTTTACCATTGAACTGTAAACTAATTTATCATGAACATCATCTTAGTGTTCATACTTTTATCGCAGTTGTGATCCAAGATCCTCCACTTTGCACGGTCAGACACATGGAGTACAGATCGCAGGCACATAACTACTTCCGTCCGCTCGGCGACAGAAATTATATATTTTTTTAAATATTTATGGCATAGGTTCCTGTCTAAGTACATTTAGCTAGCAGTAAGTATATAAGCGGTTCAAGTAAAATAATATTGGTCTACCAGTGAAGAAGTAACAGTCTTTCACAGCTTATGTTGTTAAAATATTTAGGTTACTTTTTACACTCTATGAAAAGTAACACTATTAACTGAAAATATAGTTCCATAAAATTCTATGGCTCCTCAGTTAGAGTACTTATAATTCTCATTAAACGGTCGCAATCTTTGAAGTGGACCTAAGTAGTGGTGCCTAGTAGTTCGAAGAGGAATGAGAGATGAGTTTAATTACTTTCGTCATGTAACATTCCGGACAGTTCTAGGTTATATTTATTATTTTGCGTGAGCGCGCGGCCCTGTGCCTTTGCGGCACCGCCGTCACCTGTCATCCATCAGTCGGCGACAACGCGCATGCGCATACCGGCCAGCGCAGATTGCCCCGCGCGCGCTCCTGCGCCCGCGGATTCAAATTTAACGGTACCAAGCTGATGGAACGCAACAAAACAGTAGCGGGTCGCATTCCGATTTGGATCAAGTTAGACTAGTTCTGATGATGGCTTTGACAAAAAAGGGTCGCTCCACTTAAGGATTCCATACGACCGAATTTTTAGGGTAATTTTAGGAATCCGACTGCTTATTTAACTTTCTTCCTTCTATAATATGTTAGAATTCTGCTGATATATTGTATTTGTTGTATTTTACTCAAAGCCTACTAAGTACTTAACCGTAGAACTTATGCAGGTATCGCATCAACCTTCACAAATTCTTCAATAAACATTATTTAATTAAGATTTCACTTGACGTCTATTCAAGTTTAAGCCATCCGATACCTTCTAGTTTTCTTTAGGGTTTCTTTAAGGCTGCAAATCTAAAAGCATTTATTAGATACAGTAGCGTCGTTCTGTCCTTGTATGGCTGTCAATAAACTAAAGAGGCTTAAACGATTGAGCAATTAAAGCTATTTACAGATGGACGTAGGATTTTACACATAGACGTACATATGTCGTTAGGTGATGTAAAGTAGCGAACACGTCATTCAACAAGGTGACTAAAAAGTACCTACTGCTTTAGTAGCTATCTGTCTATAAAAGGCAATAATAAAAAGCAAAGTAAGTACAGTAGTTAGAAGCCACTGACCTAATAAGTATTTTAGATTATTGATCTGCAGATTACAAAAAAAAAATTGTAAGTGCCTAATTGGAGTTGTATTTATACGACACAATACATATACACGTGTAATTTCATTGTTATTGTAAACCAATTGTAAATCTGATTATTTTACATTAGAGGATGCAGGCAGCTACGCCTGCACAGATTTTTTAAATTTTACCTTTTCATCTCGATGATGAGGAAATTTCGGGGAATCCCTTCATAATGCCCAATTTCTGCTTCTTGCACCCAATAGTTTTTGCTCTGCGATGTCTGTAAACAGTCAGTAACTGAATAAATTTCAAAAAAAATCAGAAGCTAGAGTTTCACCATTGTCGCGGTTTATTAAATAGGTATTGACTGCTTATATAAACATAACCACTAATTTAAATAATGCAAAGTCCAAAGGACAAAAATACTTATTTCAATTGATATAGGGTAGACCGAGGCGAATCGGATCAGGGGGTGAATCGGATCAGAATAAGAAATTTGTGAATAATTTTTATACAGCGTTGATACGAAACGCAAGCTGTTAGCGGCTCACGAGCCACTTCTACCCTGCACCTTCTGACATCAGTTTCGTTTCGATATGACTAGGACATCAGCGTCAGCGCCGCTCGCCAGTGAGTCGCTTTTTGTGTGCGTTAAAATTTTCGCGCTCATCTAAAATACATGCTTACTATTTCTTGGTGTAAATCTAAGAACTTGTGTCAAATCTTTGAATTTTGTAGCTTAAGCGGCTTGGGAATAGGTCTATTTTAGAAAACATGTTAGTTTTCAAGCACAGTATTATAGGTTAATATGTGAAATATTAATTTCAAAAGTCTTCAATATGGGGCGACTCGGATCGCGTCATCGGGGGCGAATTGGATCACTTGTTTAAAATGATTTATTTTACATAAGACAATAGTTAAGTATTTTTATTCAATTATAGATGGTTCACACATATAATAGACAAACAATAAAGATAAAAAACAGAAAAATGGTCCACCAATAAAAATTATAGCCCTAAACAAAGTACTGGCCCAAGAATTAATCTAAGGTCTGGCTGCTGAGATTGAGAACACGAATTTACAATGAATAGTTTCTCTCTCCAGTGATGGATTAAAATACGAAGAAACTAAAAACTGACAAAAAAGCCGTGAAAATAAGAGAAACTGACTGAATACCAAAGAAAATATGAAGAATAATAATAAAAGAACACCTTGAATAAAAATCAAAGGTTCATGTGCGAAGCACAAAGATTGGCTTTGTATTTAGTCATAAAAAAAATCATTCATCCACTATCATGTGAAGAATGGTGCCATGAAAAAAGTGCTGATCTGGGCGGGAAAGAAGGCCCGTATCGATGTGATTTATGTTTTAGTAAATAATATTGTTCTGATTATTAATTATTTTAATATTGCTTTTGATACAAAAGCCTATAGTGCTGATAAATCTTAATTTTATGTATGATCCTATTCGCCCCGCTAATTGGGGCGATTCGGATATTTCTCTCTTTCTACCTTTTGATTAATATTTTGCACAATTGATGAGTAATTTGAGTTTCGAAATATTTATTGCGTAGCCAAATAATTACTAATTACCGTTTTGGCAATTAAAGTTACATATATTACACTTTAGTATGATTTTAATGTCCTCAAATAAAAAGTGATCCGATTCGCCTCGGTCTTGGCTCGGCGTCGGCTTTGGTACCTATTGTAGGTATCACAAAAGAGGGTATTTTGTGATACCTACAATAGGTACCAAAGCCTTTGAGCTAGGACAATCTTTGAAACTGCTTCTTAGATATTCAGCGCCCACAACAGAGGAGTTTTGAGGCTTTTAATTAAACCTCACCTTTATTTAATGTTATCTTGTAAGTAAAACTCGATGGTTCAGCACTGATGATATCATCGAAGCCTTTTATTTTAGTGCCTTATTAAATAGATACATTAATCACACCTGACGCTCACTAGCAATATTTCAACATTTATTAGCTTAGTTTATCTGTCAATTCGACATACCTACTCCAGTACCTAACAGATTTTTAACACGAATTCGAGTATTTGAACTGTTACTAAATTGATTCTGTTCGCTTTTCAAAACAGCCAAATATAAAATCCGGTTAAAATATCAACATTGTCGTAGGCTTTGATGCATGATGCGATATATTTTATGACTACCAGAAGTCCAATATTATGTGAGATACCGGCAATAGTATTCTCGTAAAAAAATATTTGTTAATCATTTTCTGAACCCCTCATCCAAACGCTCCTCCTTACTTGTTGTCACTTCTCGCTCATTCTTCGCTTAACAAGCTTTTGTTTTTTTTAAACATAAGACTCATTAGCAATTTCCCAAACATGCTTAGTATATCACAAAGATTACTCTGTACTGTTGGCTTGGGATAATTTATGAATCATACAACATAAACGCGACGTAGAGTAAAGCTACGACACCGTTGCAGGCGTTATCAGAATTTCATCCAAATTCAAGTCCTTAAACAAAATTGACGGAACTTTTTTTATATCACCTTTACGTTTACTAATATTTGTGTTGTTTCGTTACCTTGTTCGTCTTCATCCTTGACAAAGCCATAGATGACCGATGCAGCTCTTGCTAAAATTAACAGTGGTTCAAAGAAGAACAATACATTTTTTAAAGGATATTATATATATTAGATAATTATTATATTAATAAGTCTAAAATATGGGCACTATAGGTACCTATATATACCAAGTAATATAAAATGAATAAAAAGAATATATATATTTTGTAGGTTTAATTCTTAAACAATTTTGTGGGTTTTATTCTTGCGTTAATTTTCTCACAATAAGCGGCTAAACTAGAAAGCGGGCTCGAGACTTAATTCTAAGATGTAAATGGTATACCTAACGCTATGCAGATGATGAAGATTCTGATAATGATTACCACTCGGAGCATTGTGACTTAAGAATGTCTACTTAATTCTGGATGTTTTATATAGTCGAACATGATATTGCCAAAGTAAAGCATTCTTTTTGTAGCTTAATATCTGTATTAACTTAAAGATGCTCCTGCTTAAATTACCTGATTATGATTATGATCCAGGTGTTGCATTTGAGCGATGTATATACCTATGTTTAATAGCATTAAATTGACATTATGACTCTAAGATAAAATGGAATTGACCAATTCGTAGTTACTTATACAGATTACAAATGCAATGTAGCATAAACATACAAGTTATTTTAATAAAATTTGATTACCGGAAGTTTATTAGGTTTTCCGTTAACATGAATTTATGCAACAAGGTTCATTGTACAATTTACAACCGCAGTTAACAGCTAGCCCTGAAATAGAATTAGATACTTATTTCGGCAATGATATTGTAATGTTATACACAATGGTTATCGAGCCCATATTAACTGCCGTGGCATTGGTAGGTGATTCACAACAAAGAATAGTAATAGCTCGCCTTAATCAAGTGTATGGTGAAACACATAAACGGACACAATTGAATCATGACATTGAGCGCCTAAATCGTCGCGTGTGACCCTCTTCGGCGGGCGGCGGGTCGAGGCTAGCATTATCCTCCAACATCAGTATGCCGTCGTCCGCGCGCGATCCCAATTGCCTGAATTAGCATACTTATGCCGAGGCGCCGCCGAATTCGCCTTGTATCACTACTATCAAAAGAAACGCCGACCACATACAAAAATCTACCAACAGACCCACACGTAAAATTCATATTACTATAGCAATGCCACCCATTTTACTGAAGCGTCTTTTGAATAAATAAATCCAATTTGAATCTTATTGTCCGCTGTAAAAGACCTGTTTTAGAATGATAGGCCAAGTTTAAAAGTGTATGTATTAGAACCGTCAGGCATCGAACTCTGACCCGCTGGTAATGGGCGCAAATTGATCGCAGAGGCAAATTTTTCTACTGATTATGCGGTATGATCATAAGATGAGCCGCTCGGTATGTTCCCGTTGTTTGTTCCATGTCGGAATGTTCCATTCAAATTACTGCGGAATTGACTGTCTTGTTTTATTGTTGCGCTCCATTTTGTATAATTTAGGGTATTCAGATAGCCTGCATATTTAAGCAGCATTTTAAATAAAATGCGTAAACGAACCCAATATTGAGAGACTGTGGCATGCATTAAAGTTTTATACTTGGATAACGAAACAAGTAAGCATATCTTCTGTGCTTGAGGCACGTAGATTACCGCGAAAAAATTGTAAATAGCTTTATTTGAAAAATCTTAGCTATGCATAATATAAATAGGAATTACAAAATGTTTACTTTTCTTCACCCTCTCATTAGTGTATCATAAACATGTCTAGAGAATCCAAAAGAATGTTAACGACATGAAGACTGCAAAGAATTTATTGAAAAACTATATATGTATCCGTGAATAAGAACTTTTAATTTTATTATAACGTCAGTTGGAATTGAAGCGACCTCCTGGAGGGAAAACCTCAAAGCATTATCTAATTATACGTCCGACTGTGATGTTTCATTTAATTACTAGTTAATTATGAGCATAACGCGGCCATGACACCGATTTGTGCAGTCGATAGTTTCGTTCGCATATTTTGTTACCGCTAGCAATTATTTCAGTACAGACAGGAATGTTTAAATATCATAAGATGAACGTAACACAATATAGGAAGGCGATTTATAGCTCCAGTGAAGACAAAATAATAGAGACATTAAGTAACGAATAATATAGTATAAAGTTGTAGCATTGTTCTACCTGATTATGCTGCAAGATGAATAGCGCGAGGATAGATGCGTGCTCATAAAATTGTAAGCGTTAGTTAGTTATTGGTGTAAAACAGTTAAAGGCGTCGGTGCAGGCGTGGCCTGGCTAGAGAGCTGCCAATATAATAGACGCTCCCACACACGCGAGCTATCGCCCGCGAACAATGAGTCGCGCGGAATGCCAGCGTCATTTGCAATTTAATCGCCACCTATTAGTTCGGCGAATTTGATTTTAAAATCAACGTAAATATAACACTAGAATAATACCATTGTTGTGCTAAAATACGGTCTATACAATCAACTTTAATATTAAAGTGTATGATACATTTACAGCATAGTTTCGTATGAATTTCGTGACGGGTCGATGTCAGTTCGCAGCAGGCCTTGTGCCCTTTACGTGCTAACAATGGACACCTTTTACCTTTACGCTATTTTTTGTGCGTGGGCATCGTCTACTACTTTCTCCTAATTAATGATAATTTAACCCAGTTAACTGTACGCCAGTTTTATTGGCGATAATGAACCCTAGTGCGAGGAAAGTACGTCGGACCGTCTGTGAACCTTTAGCGGTCAAGGTCAAAGAAAGGATGTACAATTTCTCCTTAGCTATCAATTAATATTTGCTTGTAGCGACTCGTTTGTAGTTTGAAAAGAAATGGTTGCAGTCAGGGTTTGTGCTGCAACGTTTTTGTACGTTATCTGTCTACTTATTTCGTTATAGACAGCGAAATTAGATAGTATTAATGTCTACATTCAGGTCAGACACTTTAAACGCGTGTTTTTATTTAAGTACGAGCGATAGGTGGGTGGAAAGTGATAGGTTGTTAATGGTTTAGTCCATTTACACCATCTGTCGAGTACGTGTAAAATATTCCAAGTATTGTGTTGCGTGACATAATGACCTTTATAATTATCTCGTCACACCTGACGCCGTATCAAATAGGTGCAGTTTTGTTGCACGCCGTAAATTCGTGATTTGCAGATTAAATTAAAAATTGATACATAAAATTCTTTCTTGTTACTAGAAGCGTGGCTTTTGTTAAATTTTCAATAGATACAAAATGTCGTTTCAGCGTTTTGCGAACAAAAGATGGCCTTTGTAGTCGTTGCACTGAGAATATCTAGTACAATAAAACTGCAAGTCGGTCAAGATTTTACCACTGAATTTTTGCCAGATTGTTTTAATAGTGCACTGGCGCAAGAATTTATCTAACACTGGCGATATATGCATTCTCAGTTATTAGGTAAAACCTATGGTAGGTATTCAAAGTGCAAAACATTTAAGTTTAATTTTATGTAAAACCAATCTTTAGCGATACCACAGTCAAATAATCCAGTGGCGATACAGTGTTAAGATTATTTGCTTGCTTAAAGGATTTGTGCAATATATTGTCACTAGGTACTGATTGTGAATCACACATAGATAAGTTTATTCAAATTGCAATTGAATTCTGAACATTTGCTGCAAAAAAAACTTCCTTAAGCCACGTTATACTCGTACCTACATATTATGAATACTTATTGATATTATCAAACAAAACAACAATCATTCTCTTACACCTAGATACCTTTCTTTCATACCACACGAAATTAAAGCCAAAGTAAGCTATATGAATTGCAAAACTGTACGTTTAGTCTGTATATCCGAGTGACAACAAATAGGCCTGTCACCGGTCCCCGCCATTGTGCTACCCTCGTCTGGACGTTCCATAATAACCGGCGGCTTGTTTACTCTAGAATAAAATTTCACCAGCTATTTCTATTAAAAACGCCCAGTTTACGTTCCTGTTTAACTTCGTGTTATGAGACTCGCTTTAATAATATTTGCTGTTAAATCTGTGAAGGGCTGACGAGATTTTCTTGGATTATTTTTTTTGTGTTGTTGTTAGTACAAACATTAAAGTTGTAATATGAACTGAGATGCAATCTGTAATATACCTACCTACATTATATGAAACCGCGGGAAACAGCTGGTTATACCAGCTGTTTCCCGCGGTATCACCCGCGTCCTGAGGGAACTAATTCGCGTACCAGGTTAATTTATAGCCTAAGTCACTCCTTGGTTCACCAACTATCCGCCAGTGCACGTCCCGTCAAAATCAGTCCAGCCGTTCCAGAGGTTAGCGAAAACAGACAGACAGAAATTGTAAAAAAATACGTTGACACTAGTCTAAACCATGGAATATAGCTATCCCTTTGGCTTGCGGAGGCAGGCAGACGCTCCGTGGAAAAGCGAAAATTTAGTCAAATCCGGTTAGACTAGAAAGCGGACTCCAGGTTCAAACTGGGATAACGCTAGGAGGATGATATCTATGTTATTATCAATGTATATTTATTACATTACTTTCTAAATACTGACATGCTATTATTTCGTTGATAGACAAACACTTTAATTATTATTTATTTCCCTTATGGCGAATAGGTACTTTGCTATTGTTATCACCCTGGCAACCTTAGGTACTACAAAAAGCACTTGATTTCTTAATTATTACAATAAAATATTTTAAACCTTTTCGATTTCAAGTTTGCACCACCTTGCGTTCTATAAAGGCAAGATGCTTGAAACTACCAAAATCTAAAGAAAAGTACCATAATAACAACTCATCTAATACAACAAGGGCATAGCACAGGTACATAGACGTACAACAATATCATTAGTGAACAGAGGTTATACCAACAGCGGGGACAGTCTTCTGACGAGCAATTAGTTGGAGTAGCAACATTTAATACGAGTAGCCTGGCGGGCCATGTTTGCTCTTTAAGTTTGCAGTAGCCTCGGGCCTCAATTTAATTACCAAATGGAGCGTTTTTTGTGATCTGTGGAGCGTGTAAACAGAGCTCGTAACGATGTGTGCGAACGCCACTGCTATTCCTTTATGTTCGGACGAAATTCCTCTTGTTTCCTGAACAGGTGGACCGCTGCCGCTGATTCGGGATTATTTAATTGCCATTGTATGTTTTGTCAATCACGTTCTTTTGTGAAACTCCTCTGATGGATAATTGGCGAGCTTTTAATTGAATTTACCTTGGTAGGTATTTGATCAATGGACTGTTTTTAGTTGACATAAACGGTTCGTACGTTTTATGATTAATTAAAATATAATACAATTGGAATGATTGACAATGGATGGCTGTAGAATGTTTTAAGTTTAGAAATTACAAGTGAATGAATATTTCTAAGAAATACCTAATTAATTCTGATTGTGGTACCTACATT
The DNA here is from genome assembly GCA_944739405.2 of Euclidia mi. Classification (NCBI taxonomy): domain Eukaryota; kingdom Metazoa; phylum Arthropoda; class Insecta; order Lepidoptera; family Erebidae; genus Euclidia; species Euclidia mi. The sequence goes on along the minus strand of OX123183.2, from coordinate 102,894,649 downwards.
GACAAAGTCATTAACTAAATATTTCGTCAGCGAAAAACATCCCCTGCTATTAAAGTAATTATTTAAAGAATGGCTATAGATTATATGTGAGAAAATCTTTTTCCTTTTTATTTTGAATTACCTTGAAACTTTGAACTGAACCTTAACATACCCTATATTATGATGCTTATAGACTCAAAACTGGAAGCCAACCAGATTATAGCAATAATAAAACAAAGAGCCAGGCATTCTAAAAGTAGGTATAAGATAAATAAAAATGCTATATGGGAGTAGTTGCAATGGAACGATGTAGAGTAATATGTTGTATTGGCTATTCATTGGCATTCCGTCAGTGATGGTAGGACTAGTGGAAGAGGTCAACCATGACCGTTACTGTTACTGTGATCTGCTGACATTTGCACTTTTGCAATGCATGTTATGAAAAAATGCTATATGGGAGTAGTTGCAATGGAATGATGTAGAGTAATATGTTGTATTGGCTATTCATTGGCATTCCGTCAGTGATGGTAGGACTAGTGGAAGAGGTCAACCATGACCGTTACTGTTACTGTGATCTGCTGACATTTGCTCTTTTGCAATGCATGTTATGAAAAAAATACAAGCTTCAATTAAGTAAATCGATGATGTGAAAACACCTCTATAATCGTTGCGGAATGAATCAATTCGTGATTCATCAGAGCTATTTTCAAGGATCTGATCAATTTATTATCACTTTGATAATTACTACTTTACTTTGTACCTTCATCTAAATAGCGATCACATCCAATCAACGATATTGTTTAGGTATATGTCAAATATATGAATACGTGCAGAATTTCATAGAGTAGCCATAGTTTCATACTACCTATCATACCTGTGGGATATTCTATGATCATAGTTCAGCATATCGAATCTTGACTTGATTTTACTTAGCCGTGGTCTTCTGTTGTGTGTTAATTGACAGTTATAGCAAGCTTGATGTTCTGTGTATATTGCAGGTACCTGTAATCAGATTAATTAGACCATAGAATTTAAGTGAATTTGAAAATGATCACTTCTCTACTTTTCAAACACACAGCCAAAAACCTAAACCATCATAATATACGCACACACGTATCCGCCTAACTGGCAACACAAACGGCTGGTCCCTCGTTATTTTAAACAATTCGATAATGGCTCCCCCTGGCGGGCTCTGATTGTGGTACAGCACAAAGGGCGGTGTCCCCTAATGAGTCCATAGTTCCTATAAGAACCGACCGTGTCTGCCGCGGGCGACTCGCAACTACATCACGTACTTCAAATGAAAATTCACAATTTTATTTCATTATATTTATAGGTTTAGGTATCACTGTACCGTGTCTGAGTGAAATGTGAGCACTTTTGTAATTATCTGTACCACTTGAAAGTGAAATATTATTCCGACTGTTTTGAATTACTTGTGCTGTCTACCCACCGTACCAGCACAAATTAACTTTATTTTGTGGTACCAGACTAATATAATTATAAAGGAGTGATAATAATTTATAATACCTAGACGTCTTATATTTTTTGCACACACGCCAGATTTACTTTTGAGGTGTTCTATGTTATATGGTCTAAATGTGTAGCACAATAAATTATAATTAATGTAAGTATATGTATGAGCAGAATATTCATTACCTACGTCGTTATTGGCTACATACCTGTAAAAGAAAATTCCTTTTCAAAATTTTAACACGGATATCATCTTGATATTTATTGGGCGGTACCTACTTCATATTTATTTCGTAAAATACGGCGTTTTGTAGCCATAAACATTTTAAGAAGATGATAAATACGTTTGATAAATGTTCAACTTATGTACCTATATAAAAATAGTTTCTCTACGTAAACCACTTCATTTAGGTATTATTTTCCGTAAAAGATTGTGGCATAAAAACATATTTGTTCCATAAAATAATAGCTCATACTTAGATTCTTAAAAGGTACGTGAAAATAAATACCAAAACAGACTATTGAAAATACAAAGCCAGTTCGAGCGATCGATCTCGCAGTAGATGCCATTCTATATGCTAACTAATCTACATACATGCAAATAGTAGGCCGTATCATATCGCGACAGCGAATCAAACGGCACGCTCGTAAAATGACAGTTTAAACAACCTGTGTGCGTCCCAAGTGCGCAAGCCCGCGGCACGCGCCGGCCAATCCCGGCCCTCCGTGCCTCTATGTAAATGCTCTATATTCAAATCAGTTTAAAATCAAACCGCGCATGCACGGCCCGAAGCTTTTTATTGGAGCTTTGCATAAAGGGCGCCAACACACGCGTACAGATAAAAAATAAGGGTTGTATTCTTTAGGGTTGTAACCCTTCCGCAACCCTTTTTGGCGTGCAGCTGTTTTTTAGTATCATGTTTAGTAGTGCCACGCGACGTTTAGGCTGTACACGTTTTTTGCTAGTTTTGAGTTTCATAAACTGCCGTTTTAAAAATCATGTGTCAGACGCGCACCTGGATGTGTTTGTCGTCGTGATAAATTACAAGCGCGTGTTCTTTGTTATGAGTGAATTTGGCGTTCGGTGAGGGTAGGTAAAGATTTCGTTAACTAAAATTCCTTTATGTATTTTAGTTATACTTTTTATGTTTGCTTTGGAACTTATTTGTATCAAATTTGTTCCTGTTTCCCTTGAGTCTCACGAGGGAACAAAACTAAATAGTTTTGATTCATTTTGATGAGGTGATTTATTTTCACACTATACTAAGGTTCTGGGATTATTAAAAATGACAAATATTTTTTACTGAACTTTGGCGTACTATTTTATAATATGTAAGAAGATGCCGCGGTAGCGACATGAAACGTAATTTTAAATATTCTTATTGCACCTCACAATATTAAGTGTTTTGCAACCTCTATGTTTATATCTCTATCTCCAAAATGATCTTAAATTTTTAATGTATTGTGCAATATTATTATTAAACAAGTATAAAGTGAAGAGCACACTATAACATGGTATAATGCTAACATTAATCTAGTAAAAGTGATAATGTTGAAAGCACACACAGGGCGCGTCTACAAATAACGTGCGGTAGCATGCGAGGTGTTGTGACACATCATCAGCTAATGTGATATCCCACGGTGTCGTATTACAAGCAATACCTACTGCTATGTGAACTAGTACCCACTACTGTTGGCTAATTGATTAATCATTATACAGGCTGTCACAAGACCCATCGCCAAGCCGAAGTCTACTCGTTTTGGACCTCATGCCAAGTCATACTAAGCAAAAATAAAACCTGGGAATCGATATCTTTTTTATGGAGAAACATTTTTTAATCCGCTATTAAAAGAGCGCGCGTGCAATTTTCGAAATCCCTACTTATTCATGGGTGCATAGGACATCTATAGAACAGGTTGGCGGGGTAAATGCATCACATCATTTAGTACCTAATTACAAAAATTTCATAGAAACTGAGCCTCAATATCTTCCGAACCAGTAATTTCCCAGGTATGGTTCCGATGTAAAAAATGTTCGTAATGATTGGTACAATATGGGGTTTCAGTTTTCGTTAAGGGTTTTTTACCCCTGTATAGTTGACTATGTAACGATTACAATATTTTTAGAGCTTTTTGTTTATTGTGAAATTGTTTATGATTTCTTGGATGTTTAAAGAATTTTCCCTTCATACATTTTCTTCGGTGACTTTATAACTATTAATAAACACTGTCAAACAACTTTGGATATTAGTGTGACTGAATAATTATTTTCTGGAGTTGTAATCCAAGTGACAGAGAGCAGTGGTGTACTGGCATCAGAATTGTGGTGTGTAGAGCCACTTGTAGGTACATGAACTGCATCCCGGGCGGGGTCGCGAGAAAGTATGCTAATCGCGAATCGCGTGACCCCGCCAACACACGGGACCCGTAGGGACACCGCGGTGGGTTTTAGTGGGTATGCCCCGAACGCCTTTAGGGGAGAGCCTCCACATACCTCCTCCGCCAGTCCCAAGCCCAGCCGTTCTAATGGCTGGGTTGGCGGAGTTGAGATGACTCATAAGGAGAGTTTCCCACCGTAGTGAAAAAAAAAAAAAGGTACATGAACTGCATGAGATAATACTACAATACCTGTTTAAAAAAACGATGCATTCACCAAACATCATTGAATGTATGTCACTTGTATAGACGCACGTCGGTTTTTAACAGAGAAGACTATGTATTGTATGGTCACTTGAAGTAAATCTGGTCAGTCATATATTTATTTCGTGTAAATTCTTAAATTAATTGCGTCAAATAAAACAGCCATAGTATTCCAACAAAGTGCGTAAGCATAACAAAAAGGCTTACGCGGCAGGCTAAATATTTGCGGGTGCGTATCGTGTACACATTCGATAATTGCGACCATTAACCGTCATATCGGCAATATGGGCGCATTAAGCGCGGTTAATGTAGGAAATGAAATATCCGGCGCGGCCCGCTCCCGGCAAACGTCTCGTTCAGAATATTTACGCACTAGTGTGGAATAACGCAGCTGTTTTTTTAGGCTCAAGATTTTGTAATAAGTGATTTTAATTTATGGATGTGAGAGAGTAAGCTCTATTGGTATTTTACTATTACTTTGGACAACAGTTTCCGGCTAAAATCTTTATGTATTTAGAAGTCTCAGGTAGGTAGGTACTATTTACAGTTCTTGATTGTAAAACTTTTGGCTTGGGCACCAAGTGTAAGTTGGTGTGCTCGGTAGTACCACTTTTTTGTAGTAAGTACTTAAATTCATAATATTGACTTCGAATTTTTGATTTACATTCCGATATTAAAGTTGAAACTATCCATAAAAGAAAATTTTATAAGACTGTAGCGCTGTGAGCGTTTCTACAGCGTAGTGCGTTTGACGTATCCGCGTGCGTTACACAAACATAGGAAACGTCAGTCGGCGCCGTTTTTTCCCAAACACGATACAACGCAAATAGCCCGTTTTCTCATATTTGCCTTCACTTTGCTATATTTGTCTGAAATTATTTTAGCTCCGGCGACGTTTCTTGTTACTGCGGTGTTGATTTCGGCTAAAAGAAATGACATTTAGAACGGTAAATGTAACTAGTATCGTTTTGTTGCGATGGCGGATTTAACTTACGAGTTTTTCCTTATTGGGCGGCCGTAACGTCGTCACAATAAATACGATACAACTTTATTTACGAGTACTTCTATCAAAACTTTAGGATAGATCGCCCGAAATGTGCTTATAGTAAGGACGCACGATGAAAATGTGCATGATCGACAAATTCGTTTATTTATATGTAATTTTTTGTGATACGGAATGTAAAATTAAAATTATGTAAAATATTCATCTTTTGCTCCTTCTCTCATCTCGTCAGCCCTGTGTATAAATTGCCCTACTGCCGGGCATGGGCCTCTTCTCACTATTAAAAGGGTAAATCCATAGTCCACCACGGTGGCCTAGTGGGGATTTAAAATGTCTAACAGATCGATGCCATCCCTGTAGGTAAAATAAATAGATATCTGATAACTGATACAAGCGGTTCGTTATCACGAAGTCGAAACGAACGACGAACGACGAAAGTCTCAGAAATGGGTGACCGCCTACAAAACTATCTTGGAGAGCATGTCACGGCGGTGACCGCGGCGTTCCAACTGTTATGAAAATCAATGACAGTACTTATGGAGAGTACTGACTCTCCCCTCAAAAATTCTGACATTGGTATAAATCCAATCATATTAGGTAAAAGTCTTGAGTTGCGTTAGTCACTCGGAAGAAGAAAATTTTCTGACTGTTAAAGTTAAAAAAAAGAAGCCAGACTTCAAGGCGTGAGCTGAATCCCTGAATTCAACCGGGATGTCTAGCGGGTGCAACTAGGATGATGAAAATGATCCGCTAGGTATTTGAAAATTTATTCGTAGATTCTCTACCCTTATTTATACTGCATATTATAGCGATACTTCATGATAAATTATAGCGCTATATAGATTAGTTTACAGTACTCATATACTTAACCAGAAAACATTTGACTAGTTTACAAGCGCAGTTACTTCTGTCCCATTTGTTCGTAAGATAACATCTACACCTATCTGCGCCGCCATTAGCTAACCCTCATTTGCTTGCAAACGATCAATAAAATTACCCATTCATATACAAACTTACCCCATCTAGAGAGTGCTTGGGGAGATTGAAGGGGTGAAGTGGGAGGGGTGAGGGCCGGGAGGGTAACCCTTTCCCGCCTCGGCCATCCATCACCGGCGACTAGCGAAATGTATTTTAATCCAGTGCCCCGCGCGCCGCTGCTTCATGAAACGTGAAAAATGATCCCACTGCGCACACACACAACCACATTGTGTAATGATACACGACTTAACTATTTCGTGAGCATGTGTGAGTGAATAAGATTGCGAAGTTATTGCTCCAAACGTTTAGGTCGCGTGTTTAGGGATTAAAATCGTTATTTTGTCAAGTATGTAATGCTAAAGATAATTTCTTTCGCTTTTAAGAGAATAGTTATATTTACTTCATTGGTTGTTTGGTTTGCTAGCCGCTCTAATTTTCTATTTACAAGTACTAAAATAACTGGATCTTGATATAAGTAGTACCTAAGTACATACGGAATGCATGTGTGTCGGCCTAAATGTACAGACAGATGGATTGCTAGCTCAGCTCTACCCTAGGTCATACTAATAATTATAGTTACAGTGCTGAACAAAAAAATTACCATTTTACCGCAACGATCTATGAAGCACTATTCTATTTACTACTGAGTGTTATTTAAGATAAAACAATATCTCTTTCGTAGGCTCTTCTCATCATACATATAATTACTTACGCCTATATTACTTACGCTTTACCTACGCCCTACATTTTATTACTAAGCACTTTAGGTAGCAAGCCTGTACTGTAAGTCAGCCGAGAACTGTAAAATGGGTGTCCTGATCGAGTAAAATAAGGTTATCTATCCTAAGGTCGTCGAAAAACATAGACAAATGTATGATATGACTACAACCGAGGAAGCTATCTTAAATAGTATGCGTGAAGCAATAGCTTGAAGCGGTCCCTGGAGGCTGTGCCAGATTCCGTATCCACAGGCGACATACCATTAATCATACACAAATTGTAACGCGACCCCTACACCGTCCCCGGCGATATGTAAGCTCGGATTGAGCCAGTCATCACAGCCTATTGAGAATTCACGGTATAACCTCCACTATCTGAAGTCGAAGCCAGTGGTTCGAAGCGATGAGCGAACTATTGTAGCGGATAAATGGTCTCCAATTTTCAAGTCACTGTGAATAGACAGTTTTGGGCCTTTTTAAAGATGTCGAAATGTGAAGAATACGAGTCAAATTAGTACTAACCTAGTACTAATTTGTCTCTTTGAGAAGGTGGATATGAAGCGCAATTTTACGCGTGGTGCGGTTAATATAGCGATTCTGCAACAGTTGTCTATTGTGCAGCGTATATTCTCTCTATATTCGTCTGACCTACTGGTTTATGGACTCTCTGGGGTTTGATTCCCATCAAGAATAAATCATTATGAGATGATTATAACCAAACCGCTAATAATTTATATTAGGCACATGAGCTACTTGTTCAAGTGGGTATATTACCCAAATTATATATATAATTCTATATAGGAAGGTATGTTCATCATTTGCCTAGTTACCACAATACAGGCACTTCCTAGTTTGGGTTCAAATGACCGTATGTGAGCGAAATATAGGAAATATTTATATCTAGCGTTCAGTTGTTTTGATGTTTTACATGTATCTGTAGTACAATACATTTATTGATTCTTATTATCAGTCTAAATTCTAATTAGTAAAATATATTTTCATTTTACTTTTACCTACTGCATTGCCCTAAGATCCCGAGGATACAATTTTTGAAGAGCAGTGATAGGCCTGAGATGCTGTAAATAGTAATGACGCTGACTTTATTGTAATTATCTTCGTCCTAGTGGTTTACTTGCTAAGCAAACCAGATTTGACAGAATATAAGCCTTTCTAGGGCATCTGCTATCTGTTCTCCGTATTTCATGTTAGCTAGTCTATAGTTATTAGGAGCACAGATAAATAATTAGTCTCTATATTCCATGTTTACGACAGTTTCAGACTATATGAGGTTACTACTTCGCCAAATGACTATCAAAGATCGTCATGATAGACAAAATTGGCGAATTTACGCGCTTTTCTAGCCTACCCAAATGGAACTACGGAAAATTAGACACTTCGCCTAGCAGTCTAATCATCTTTCCTCTGGACTAACGGTTTATACAAATACGTGGTTACAGTAAAACCTAGCCATACATAATAGCATATCAAGATGTGATACATTATTAACTGTTCGTTTGTGAGCACACAGACCTGATTCTATTTTTAATAAAAAATCTACAAAAATAACGTGGCCATAATTTCACAACTTAAAATCATATATATTTTTTTTTTATAAAAGACAACTCCCGCACTAGGACTAAATCCTGTGTCGCGGGAGACTTTACAAACATAGAACTAACGGATACAATGAACACCCAGACTCGAAACAACAATTTATGAATTACACAAAGTGTTGTCTTGTGTGGGGATCCAACCCACAACACTTCGCGCAGTGACAAGCTGCGAGGCGACCGCCTAAACCTCTACGCCAACCGTGTAGTCGGTTCAGTATTGTCAAAGTGTAAGGAATAATCGAAAACGTTAAAGGAGCTTCTAGTTGCTATGAGACATTAGAAAGTTATGAAAATATTGACCATGATAGAAAATATTAGGAGAACAATGAATTTAGACATTTAAGCTTTATTCACTAAGAGTAAAAATTTATAATCTTTTTCAGAATTAGAGAAATTGAATGCTAGTTTACTTAAATAATAAAATATAGTTTCTGATAGCGCAATAAAAGTTTTTTTTATGCAAGTGTACCTACTTAAATCAATTTTAAATACCTACAGGCATGGGTTAATAGCACATTGCTATTTACTTAAAATATACTTAAGGTCCGCTGATAACACTCATCGTTGGCAAGTAGCTTGGCACTTTGTTATTTGGTATAACTTTTCGACGTCTCTAAAAACGATAGAGCTGTACTTTAACTTATTTTCGTTTATATACCAAATTCGAAATATTTTTTATGCTTCCCGTTAGACGTAAGAAATAGGTTTACAGAAATAATTTTGAGTATGTATTCTTAGTATTTATGGGTTATGAAGATAAAGGATCTGCAATATTCTCTTTATAATATTTATTTCGTAATTTTTACGACTTATTTGTGATTATACTACCAGGCGTCAGTATTTCTACAAGGCTTGGCATGTTATAATAAAGTTTGTAGAACACAAACACCACGAAGACAATGTTAGTTCAATCAGAAAACTGACTGAGTCGTCAATATCGTAACATTCATGGTCCGTTTTATAAGGTTTTAGATTTTATGGCTTAATGCGATCGCATCGAGAGGTTGACCCTATCGTGTGACGTCATAGTCATAATAGTGAATGTTTTATTGCGACGTTATGCGTATCTCCTTGGATTACTAAAACATCTGTCCCGGAAAATTCACTCTCGAAGCGTTTATCGGCTCCTCGAGGGTAGATAGAGAAAAAACTGCAATAACGCGGTGTCATAACAAAGACGCCACCGCCGCCCGATAATACTATGATTAATACCCGGCGTTATCTTGAGAGTGCAGGCCTCGCCCGCCCTAAGGAAACCGCACACCTTTCCGTTGATTTAATGTCTTAAGTAGCTCCCCTGCCACGGTAAATTTCAACCTTGAATAGAGTACAGTTAGGTTTAAATTCACTTGTGTTGCTGCCTGTTTAAGGTATTCTCCGGACCCGACATAAGAGTTACGGATTTCGCATAATGCATATTATATTCGTGCGGGGGTGGCTGCGAGGGTGCGCAGTGCTGAGGAGGTTGCGGGGGTGAGGCTGGGAGGGTGAGGGGTGCGAGGGAGTGCGGGGGGGATCTCGGGACGGGACGCGAGGGAGGACCGCGTGACCGCACGTCTTTTGCACGCGACAAGCTCTCGACATTTTTTTATTATTATTGCGCTTCGATGGAATTTATTCCACCAAGGGTCGGTAATAGAATAGCGGGCACGCTCGTTTTGGCCCTAATAGCGATTTTGAATATCATTTTTAAATCACATAATGGAGTGTACTCGCCTTTTTAGAGTTATTTTTAAGGGGCGAACGCAAGGGTCGTGATCTATGAATTTTTGTGTCATCATTTTACGTGAATGTACGAGTATTTTATGGTTTAGCGAGCAACATAAACATACAACATTAATTAAATAATAGTTATTAAATATCGTAATGACTGTAGCAATTTCGGTATTAGAAAATCGTAGGTAGTTGGAGTCTGTTCGGGCCAGTTCGTGGGCTTGGCACAGAGGCACAAATATAATTACTATAATTAATTTCGCGCGCCGCCGGCCACAGATTAAACAAACGATTAATAGTGGGGCCATAAGCGATGTTAATCTCAGCCTTCGCCGGCAGGTGGCGTTAGTGGCGCATTGTCAATAATCGCTGGCTAATATGAGAAATGTCTGGCGAGTGCACCGAGGAGGTGTAATTATACACGGAGGGCTGGGAGGAGGAGGGAGACCCCATCCTCTGTGCTTACCTCCCGCGCTGTCATATGCACTCATATTTATGTTAATTGTAGGTGTTGTGTATGACTGTGTGAGTTTGTTTTGTGGTTGTTTAGAGCGTTTTGGACAGCATTCTAAGTGTTGTCTGATAGAGTTATATTACAGATCTAGGTACGATGAATTAGATTGTAATGTAGGAATGTAGGCCTATTTGACGATGATAGCGGCCAGTCTTACTATCGTAGAAGCTAGGCGAGCATGAAACTGCAGCATTTTCGCAGTAAAACTTATTATTATTTATACTATATACTGTGGTTCTTTGTTCACAGAAAACTACACTTTCGATTATGGAAGGATGAGATGAAAAACAAGACAGCTGGCACGGAAATGTTGGTGATGTCAACGTACAGCAGGACACAAGTACTACCACCCTGGTTTCTATTCAGGAACGGAGCATATATTTGTTTAGTTTATAGATAGTTGAGTATATCGAGTTTGCACATATGTTGATCCAAAGTCAAAGTCAAAATCCTTTATTCATTTGGGTCACAATGTGACGCTTATGAACGTCAAAATAATAAATTTATAAAATAATTACTTAAAGACTCTACATTTACATTTACTGCCAAGTTCGCAAAGCAAGGGCGTAGAACCATGAGAAAGAACGGACAATAAAACTCACGGTCACTCTTTTTCATCGCCAGGTTTTGCATAATACACATAATTTACATTTTGTAAGGCGCTGCAACTGTTACACCTTCTATATCACTTGTATATATTTACTGTACATAATAATATTCAAGCATAATACTTAATTTTAATTTTGATGTTCATTTAGTTAGCCGCCTCAGAATAGACATGGTGAAACAGGAGCATCCACTTACATTAAATATACCTAATAATGCAGCCAATCCACGAAAGTGATCAGAACCGTGATGGAAATGAAGCATTTAAATATTAAAATTTAATACCAGCCGCAAGACCGTCATCGACCAGTCATCGCAAGTAGCACCCGTTCACGAGTATGACGCATGGGCCAGTATGATCCACTAAGAAAAAGATGTCCCCATTAATATAATAGGCTAGTTGACAAAAAAAAATTATAAGTCCGTCCTTTAGATTATTCAAAAATAAGCGATACGTATTTTTTATTTGTAAATTAAACCAAAAATTACCAAGATACAGCTCATTAAAGTTACGTATAACGTCACACCGTGCTACATTTTTTCGCACTAGATGACGTCACACGTAACTTTAATGGGCTGTATCTTTGTTATTTTTTATATAATCGAAAAAAGAAAAAATACATGTCCAATATTTTTTTATAATCTAAAATACGGACTAAATAAAATGTAATTATTTTGACCCTGGAAACTACCCTATTTTTCAGGCCACGGCTGGCATACGCCTCTCCTTATTTGCGTGCCAATAGCATTGCGAGAGGAGTTATGGCCTACTATACTGCGGTGTCCAGAAAGGTTGATGTAGGTATTTAGGGTTTGATGTTGCATTATGAAAGCTTTTAGCTATTTAACTATGCATTTTTGTAAACTAAATTTTAGTTTGAAACAAGAAAGAAAAGAAAACAGTTAAGAAAGGTCTCATAGAGAAATTGATGAGGATCTCTGCCTTTACTTATTGACTACCACTTTCGTACGTAAATAGACTATGCCATTGCAAAGGCTTTTTGCTACTAAAGTCGTTTTTGCTTTTTATTGTTACAGCGCAATTTTATGTGTCAAGATGATCTGGGACAGATTTGTATTCAAAGACTGTCATCAGAACTTCCATTATAACATTTATTCGATATTACCTACAATCACAACTATATATCTACCAAACCTAAGTATTGAACCATATACGAATACAGTTGCTACCTTTATCTTCATAGCTCTGAGATTGATTCTGTCATTTAAACAGATTTTTAAAATAAGTAATCACTGTCATAATGTGATTATAAACCCAACTCTGCTATATAAAACACTTACCGCGTGGATAAACTATATTCCAGAGCAAGACATAAAAATACATCCATTCTGATCGCCAGACTACTTTTTAAGATAAGTTTAGCATGATGGAAAATATTTTATTTTAAATCATTTACCATACATATACTATAATTATGATCTGTGGTATGTACCAATTGGAGATCTTCATTCAAATTTAAGTAAAATAGTGAAACATTTTTTAACAAATTATTTAAATGATGTTCATGTAAATGCTTCAGTAAGCAACGGGCTACGACGTAGAATGCTGAGCGCTACGGGCTACAGTCACGTCAACGCTACGTCGCTGCTACGGTGCCACGACGTTAGAATAAGGTTAGTATTTACTACTATTTACCTTATATTATATGAACTATTGTTTTCACATATGTAAGTATCTAACAAAGCAAGCAGTTTTTGAATCAATAAAAATCGTTACGTTGTTTAACAATATTCATAAGTAATTGTCCACTCGAAGGAATGTAACAAAACAATAAACATTAATAGGTACCTACCTATACATTTGAATATTTACCTGCTTACAGTATATTTTATATGAAATATTTTAGTGCAAACCCTAACAAGTAATTCGTGAAAATCTCGTCGCTTTAAGAGACAGTTCATTCACATGAATGCTTCCATTCACCCGGAGCAATAAATCTTGTAAAGGAGCATGTACGTCGCACCGCTCAGCGCATTGTGCTACACAATAATATTTAGCTCCCAGTACATTGTGTATCAGCCATTAGCTCAAAGCGGCACTCGAGTGACGTCTAGTTAAACCATAGTTAGAAGTAATACACGTCGATGGCTGCGTCTATACGTCTTTTCCTCGCGTCCAAGTGTGTGTAATGTCGCCTAGCGTTCTCCCGTATAAAACGACCAGCGCGACTAGATCCCTCGCATTACTTCAGAGCCCTCGAAGTTCAAATAGTTACAATGTGCATAGGGGGGTGAGGTAGTGCAAGTTATAGTGGTAATGGATCGTACATATTTCTGCAATTGATTAGGCGGGGGCGGTTGCCATGGCGACGAGCTGCACCGGCCGACACCCTGCTCCCCCCCGCACCGCAGCTCACCCCTCGCACCCCGTCGCGCCTGCGACACCACACAATGTGCAGAATAAGTTATGTTCATATTGACACATTACTTTAGAACTTGGAATATCATAAAGTGAAGGAAATTGTGAAAGTTGCCTTTTCATAAAGCAGTTCCATGTACCTACATTGTAACACCGGTCTGGTACGTGATTGATTTTAGAAATGTTATAAGTTTAATGAAATAATGTTTTGCATGTAACCTTTGTGGTATTCTAGGAAAATTTCTTCAGCTCGAAGTCTCGAACCCGTCGCAGAAATGTAAAGTAATGTTGACATACAATTGCATCACTTTGCTATTTTTATCTGTTTCATTCCCTAAATAAGCAAGCCATAGGCTTGCGATCCGAGTGTGTAATATTATAATTACATACATATACCTACCGTACTAAATTTGATAGAGAGCATTACCATTGCATTATAATTTTAATGTAAAATTGTAAGCTGTATTACAATATTCTGTTACAATGTTAGTTTTCAACAGTAGTTGAAGGGAGTGTTTAAATTATAGAAAGATAACCTCATACAAAGTTGACTTCATACGGTTTTCAGTTAACCGTTTTTTTTAAGTTAATATTTCCTCGGCAATGTTTAGTTTAACGTGTAGAAGCAAAGGTATTTTTATATTCGGTTGGGTTACCACCGAATTCTTTTAGCCTATTGTAGCTACAGTTGGAGTTTGGAACAATGCCCAATAGTTAGCGATAGAGTCGCGCCCATCACGTTCACGCTAAATACAGTGCACAGTCTTGTAAATGTTAGGTACATTCTATTTACAAATATGTGTTACAGTTTTATTCAAGCGATTGTTCTGTACAGTTTCGACATATTTGATTAAACTCATGTAGAAACTCTTTGCATACGATTTATACGCTGATTTTGATGGTGTTTTAGTATAACGGGATCCTTGTTGAATTAATTTTGTCAAGTGATATTGGCTACACCGAATGTTGTGGTGCTAATCTAAATATTTTTTATGTTAATTAATATGCACTAAAATTAAAATTTAGACTGTCGTGATCACTCCGATATTGTTTCCCGTTATATGTCGTATATTTAAATATCCGATACTAATATGAATGGAACGTAGCATCACGTTGATGAATATTTTAGCAAAAATGTTTTTTTTTGTTTTGAGATACTTAGTAGATTAAAGTTAGCAATTGAACATTGATGACATATTTCAAAGATATTACATTTATATGTTGATTGCTATGCCCAAAATGATCGAAAAGTTTATGTGACCGTTTTTTGACGAATATATAACATTGAAGACGAAGCCCAAAGTTAATGCTTCCTACCCAACATATGGACATACATAATTATGTAATCCTACGTGAGAAGTGTCATGAATGTGAATCAAGTAAACCAGATATGCTGCATCATAAAAAAATAAATTACAATGTCTTCTTTTGCGTTGACAATAAGAACGAAATATAAATGTATAATTGATAAATTTGAAGCCGGTCATAGCCCTCTAGAACCAGCACACTGCTATGTAGAAGGTATCGAGTTCAAACTATTGGGGTGCACCACTAACATTACTGACTGCACGATTGGCGTAGTGGTTTAAGCTGCCGTCTCACCGTTTGACACTGCGCTGAATGTTGTGGGTTCGATCTCCACACGAGTCAACACTTTGTGTGATTCATAAATTGTTGTTTCGAGTCTGGGTGTTCATTGTGTCCGTTAGTTGTATGTTTGTAAAGTCACCCGCGATACAGGATTTAGTCCTAGTGCGAGAGTTGTCTTTAATAAAAAAAAAATTACTTACGAGCACCTGGACACATACCGGATCAGATTCTACAAATGCCATTAGAAACAGTTTTAATATTAGTGTAATCAATGTTCGCATTCGTTTTTACGCCTACTGCAGTGGACTAGTTGCATTTGTCATTCGTATTTGTGAACTTCACTGGTATTCATATCAATAATATTGTTATTTTTATTATATATTTTTTTTTATTAACACGATGCAAATACCATCTTTGCGTAGAGACGGAAAACTCGACATCAAACCCTATACGACTGCCTCGTTGGTCTCGCGGCATAATTAATGTGCGCGTGGGATCGGGAGGTCCCGGGTCCCATTCCTGGGTCGGGCAGTGTTATTGGGTTTTTCTGTCACGAAATTCTCAGTAGCAGCACGGAGTCTGGAAATGTGCCCGATACGGCAATAGGCTCGCCCCTTATTACGTGGGACTAAAATAGGTATATCTGGCGAAAAGTGGGTGTAGAATACACCTCTGCCTACCCCTTCGGGGATAAAAGGCGTGACGATATGTATGTATGTAATAATATTGTTAAAGGAAAACCTAAAGGTAAAACACACACACATTATAAGTCGAAAATACTCGTAACTCTCCCTCTGTCTATTTATTTATTTATTAAACTTTTTGCGCAAATCAAAATTATGTACATAGACGGACTTAATGCCAATGGCATTCTCTAACAGTCAACCTATCTCGTGCGTTTTCTTTTAAACGAGCAAATCAATTCGGATGCAAAGGTAGATGAGTATTTTATATTTAAAAACTACCGCATCGATTTGGATGCCCTTTAAAATTGAACACGATCACAAGTAATATTTTTGCGTTCACCCCTCATGGGCTCGCGCCGAATTCCCCAAGTAAACAGATTCAGGTATCATTCAATAAAATACAATGAAAAACGATGGCTGCCGTAAGCTTTTTATTTGTTTATTGATTCCACGGTATAACAAATGGCATTTACACCACAGTAAAGCGATAACCTAGATTGATTTATTCAGTAACACTGATTGAAATATCAAGTAAACACGAACGACTCAGCTATTCATAAAGGTTGATGCTAGTTTCAAGAAAATCGATCGTCGACAATTGATAAATAATTGGTTTAATTAGATACTCAATGGAGCCGGCCTTAAGGCTGGTTTAGACTAGGATTGGTTATGAATTGATAAAAAGTATGTATGCTATTAATAGTGGATGATGCTCAAGGTAGTACTTTCAAGGGAATTTATGGCACGCTATGTTATCCAAGTTCTAAAACGGATTAAACAGGGCAAGCTAACTGAATTCTGAGTATACTGAATTAATTTCAATGTCTCAAGTAGGTATTTTAACGTAGTTCCGATAAAGTCATCATCGTCATCGTCATCATCTAGTACCTATTACCAATGAAGACAGATTTACATAGAAGCGCAGTTCTTAAGGATTTCGTGTGCCGATTCCAAGTGGAGTCTCCACTTGGAATGGGCATCGGCATCGTCTCCAGTTTAGTTCGTATTTGGCGCCGTTGGCGGCGCTGGCGTCGTTCTCCGTCTCTCTTGCTCTCGTAGTTAAGATACACAGGAGGCACATTCGTCTCTCTTGCTCTCGTAGAGACAGCTGTCACAGCGCGACTGCCACGCCGCCAAGCGGTAATTTGGGTCACAGAAAGTTTGTCTTCAGAGCGCCCATAGGAAATGCGCCTCTATGTAAATATCTGAGCTCTTTGCTATTACCGCGATCGTATTCAAGATTTTCGGCTTGACTTCTGGGGTTACAGAAAATCAAATTTTACGAAAAATTTGCTATTGAAATCGCCTTGGACCTCCCAAATTTAAAGGAAAATCAGATTTGGATCATGATTATATTTTATATTGGTAAACAATGGAGTTCCGTCAATTAACGCCTGGTTCAATAAACTATACCGTATTCAATTTTGAGGTACTTCTTCTTCTTGGTGTCAATGGTTTCAGCTATATGAGACCTGCATAATATTCGGCCACTTTGAGGTACTCACTTCCCAGAACGATTGTCGCAATGGTTAAGGGGACCCATTTTTTGTGTCTGGTTACCTATTTATGTATAAACTAGATGATGACAGACCCATATCCTGATAGCAGATTAGGTGGAAAATATCTCAGAAATGCGATATCTATACTACTTACACAGTTTTATAAGGAAAATATAATATCGGTAAAGCGTAAAGAAATGTAATACCGATATAGTCGCACCCTAAAATATACACGTACCTACCTATTTACTAATGCTTGTTATTTATGCTACCTACGTATATTATGAAATCTGATATTGTAAAACGTTATTTACGTCCGAAACGTTATTAATTAATGTTTATATGTTTCTTTATAAAAGAGATAAATTAACATATAAACATTAATTAATAACCTAATAAAAATAGGTAGGTATGACATTCGATATTTTTGTAGGTAAAATATGAAGAACGATCATTTTCCGTTGTTCGATTTAAGAATATGTACGTGTTAAAGAGCTCTCGCACATTATGAACAATAATAAGGGTTATAGTAGGTCTTATATGAAATTACAAAAAAAAAAATAGGTACCTGAACTATATTTATATTTTACAAACATATGTGACTGCCTCGTTGGTGTCACGGCATAAATGTGCGCGTGGGATTGGAAGGTCTCGGGTTCGATCCCCGGGTCGGGCAAAGTGTCATTGGGTTTTTCCGCACGGAGTCTGGTTATGTGCCCGGTACGGCAATAGGCTCGCCCCCTATTACGTGGGACTAAAAATAAATTACTATGGAAAAGGAGAGGGAGGCCAAGGAAAAGATGGATATACTGTGTGAGGATGGATATGAAAGAGAAAGGGGTAAATGATCAGATGACGGGTGACAGAAAAGAATGGAAGCGAAGGACGTACTGCGCCGACCCCAAATAAATTGGGACCAGGGCAAGAAGATAAGTATGTATCAAGTATGTTAGTATATGTTATCCCGCGAAGCGATAATTAATCGCTTACCATGCCTTTACCTATATAAAAATATACAGGCTTTACATATACTTTCTATCTCCCATGTGTAACATTTCCAAAGTCACTCTACGCAGACTGTATCGATTAAAAAACAGACTGTACGGGCTCTATATTATTATTTTTCTTTGTAAGAACAGAAGAACATTCAACCCCGTGCAAATCCTAAATCTAAGAATGCAATAAACGAACACGAAATATTTTCAATCAGTGCGCGACGGAACCAATCTGATACCTGGCTTTAATTGCGGCCTGTAATTGGGGGCCATATTGTCTGCGGGTCTCTAAAATAGGGCCGGGCCGGAAGCCATCGGGTTTCAAGTTAATTTCCTCGCTGGAGGCTAATCCGGCGCCTAATTATTGCACCCCCATTTCCCGGACGGGGGTAGAGGGAGGGGGGGTACCACCTGCCGCCTGATAAATTGATTCGATGATCCTTAGTCTGCCAACTACGTGATTAAACTTTGCCGTATTAGAATGCGATAGTTTGTTTACTTTTCAAACGTTACATGTCAGAGTTGCTAGTAGTTGTAGTATTTTTTATAGAGTTAATAGAAAGTATAATATTGGTTTTTTCGTTTCAATAATGTTTTGTGAGTTGTTGTAGTTGATGAAGGCAGCGATAGACATTTCGAAGTTAAGTGCGTATTAAATCGTTAATTATCGCTTGCTCCAAAGCACGTTAAACCGTCGGTCCCGGCTGTTACGAAGATCTTTGACAGTCGTTACAGGGAGTCAGTACCCTCAAATAAACTGATACTAGTCTAAACCATGGAATATGGCTATCCCTTCGGGTTGCAAAAAAAAAGGAAATAATAAATTACTACAAATGGTCGCAACTCAGCAAAATGCTAGTTTTGGAAAAACTAGCGCTGGTCTTCCGTTGCGACCATGTTTGTAAATAATATACTTCCTAATAAATTATCAGGTCAGACGACAGTCGCTCTGTAGAAAAGCTGATATTCTGTCAAATCTGGGGGGCGATTCAGAATCGTTCCATATCTCATTTGACATTCGATTCCGTTAATTGTCAGACGGGCTACCTCAGTTTTTATCAAAACTATCGCATTTCCTATCAATTTTATGCATTCAGTATGAAGTAAATTAATAAATAAACCGAATTCAATGAATATTTGTTCAAAATATCTCTGATAGGCGGCTAAAAGACGAGGACAATAATTTGACATATCGTACGGTTACTTGTCGTGACATTCTGAATCGGCCTGCTGGTTAGACTAGTAAGCGGACCTCGGGCTCCAAGGCGAGAAGGCTTGGATGCAACTGGGATAACGCTAAGACGATGATGATGAATGCTTTGTGAGTTGTATTTATTATCAGTATGGTAAACAATTTTATATTGGCACAGACCATTGTTAAGAGTTTGCTTGTTTTTGTGTCCATTGTGTCGCTGTCTTATTTTTTATAAAGACAGCCCCCACAGTAGGAATAAATATTGTGCAACGCCACTAGTGGCTTTACAAACATTCAATTCATCATTCATAATTTGTGGTTCAAGCAAAAGGTTGTCCAGCAAATTTCTGAGAGGCACTCGAATCTTATCAAATGAATATGCAATTTGTTTACTGTATAAAATATCATATATTTACGTAAAATTTGTAATTTGTGTAATAGGTAGTAAATAACTGCTAATAATTTGCTTCTAACGGGCACATTTCAATCGTGATGTAGTTATGTGTTAAACATTGAGCATAATCATGAACAATGATGATAAAACTTATATTTATTTATATAAATTTGGTAGTCCACAAGGGTAGACAGACACAAAGAATGACGTCACAGATTGGGGAGAAATATCCTTGTTGGGGGAAAGTTAGCACCATAATACCTATTATTGTATTAATATGAAATGTTTATCAGACTAGCTAACGCGGATAATAATGAGTGTAGTAAACTTGCCAAACATTTCTTAGAACAATCATTATCCGCACTTATGTAAATTGGGGTGGTGTTTAGATACTGGTTTAAGCGAGTCGGTTGTCCAGCAGTAGTAGTAGGGTCTGGTGTTCGAAACTCGGGTCGAGGATGGTGACAAATTGTTTAAAAGTAGCGTCCTTCGAAAATCTCGTTGCCCCGTAACTCTCACCATGCGTGTTGAATATGAGAATGAGGTAATACAGAGTACTTATACTTGTGACTTCGCATACACTTACTTTCTAACTTACTGCACCCTAAATATTAAAATTACTTAATTACTGTTAATATTAGAAGTTAATATTTAATGAAAATTAAACTATTAACAGTTCTTAAATTTTAAGGCTTGTGAATGAAAGTGCAGCCGTTGATTATTAGATTTATATCAATGGCTATCTGTTGTAATATTTAATGGAAATGGCAGGTAGGTTTTGATTTAAATTAATTTTGAATGTGTACCATTACCACCAAGTACGGAAGTACGGCGTTGGCTACGTGAATTTTAAAAGTTGATTATAGTCGGTTTAATGGCCAGGGGTAAAATTGCAATATATTTACCTTTGTCTATAATTTATCTATATCTTAAGGAGACTAGCGGATCTTTTCCGAAGCAGCTTGGTGGGGTATGGTCTATATCGTCTGTACTAAGTAACATCTTGTGTCTAGCAGCTACACGGAACAAGGTAAACTTGCATAAAAATTACTAAAATATGAATGATAACAAAGTTAGTTCTTAGACGATTTGATAAAATTCTCATTGATTTTATCATTTCCATAAAGATATTATCTAGTAATTTGATCAAGTCTTATAAATTGATAAGTGAAATAAGGAAATGTCTGGGTCCATGTCGACGAAGTGTTTATGATCACAAGAAACCTAATAAACCTAATCTCATATATTTTTATAGTAATAATTCTATAGCAAACTGAAAATTTTAACTAAAATACACATAGGTTCAAAAGGACCCTCGCTGTTCCTTATTTTGTGATTTTACTAAATCGTTGCATAGATAAGAACTCATCAATAGATATTTTGGTTTACAATTAACATTCTTTGTGACGTAATGCAATCAGTTAATAATTTGCAGATTATCGGATTTTATCCTATCCATATAAAACTAGGCCTATACAAAAAAGCGAGGATTACAATTAACCAGCCGCTTAAACCAAACACCCAATTCAATCAGTACACAGCCGTTTATCGATACCATTTCCTTGGAGTGGGGTCTAAAGACCGGACCTACCGTAACGAGGAACCGAGTGTCGCGAGAGGCTTAATTACGCCGCCTCAGGCCACGGAGGGGGTGAGGCGACCCTCGCGGGCGGGGGACGCAGGAGGGCGGCACAGGCGCGCGGGGACGTCTAGCGAGGGATATGTGCATAGATGTTTGGATTTCTGCATGTTTGTTTTGCTGGTATTGTTGGGTTGGCGATTTGGATGCTTAATTAATGCGGAGCCGTAAAACTTGCAATGTAAATTAATACTCACATTATATTATATTTGAAATATCGCGACCATTAAGAATAACCAAATACAGATTAATTTGGTCCGATTGAATCGCTTTGCCTACAAACATCCTAATGGACAAAGTGGCAATGCGTAGAACGCCGTGGGTTCAACCGGAACAAAACATACGTAATTACAAATTAATGATACATAGAGTCTGTCAAAGTGTTGAGTTTTTAATGAGAAGTTGAGATGACAACGGTTCTTTCCTAAAAGTGTCTAGCAAAACGTAGGTGAGATTGATGAATGGATTAATTAAACTAGTTATTTGACATCTGTTGAATAGCACATTGCTTAAATTAATTAATTATCTTTTTGGTCTACTTTGTCCACGCTTTACTCGACAGTAAAAGAACAATGTCCAACGCAGTTTCACGAAGTAAATGTATCTGACTGACATTCAAACAATACGAGCGGTGTGCACGCACTGCACGGACGCATTCCGTGCAACAATGTAACGAGTTTCTTTTGATGCACAATTTTTCACGAACACGCATGTGGATATCCTCATATAAGTATGTGATATTGGAAGAGTTTTTCAGCTAAAAATATATGTAGCACAGACTAGTCTGTTGCTGTTTTCGGGCCATAGGTACTGATATAATCACTAAATGAAGAGTATTTCTCTTAGAGTATGTTGCTGACATGAGTTGTAGATGATTGTGGGTTCAATCCTGACACGGCAGAAATAGTGATAGTTATTTTCTTGTTCTTTTCTCGTTGATTCGTTTCTCAAGTTCCTCGTAGCCAAAGCTGTTTCTTTAGTACTAACTTTGTTTAAAAAGAAAGAACTGCGTATTTACTCATGGTCTGCTGTCCAAAGAATAACTTATGGTATAAACGCAGGGGACAAGCTTAATCTTGCTAAGATCGAGTTTTTTAACTCTACACTCGCTTCAAAAGTCAAATTATACAAGTCATATGTACGCACGTAGCACCCCTTTTTACATAAGTCAACAAAGTCACACCCCTTTGGTGTATGCAAAAAAGGGTTCTACCTTATATATGTTTTATCATTTAAATATTCAAGGGGTTTAAAAAGCAGTCTCTACACCTATGTATAGTGGTGATATGAGGGTTACAGTAACAACTAAATTATTTAATTACAGACATACGTGCATAATGAATGACAATAACTACATGTATGTAAATGTCCTCGGTGGAATATAGATTATACCAAAGGCATTTTGGTAATAAAAATATCGAATCCTAATTAGATTTTGAGACCTTATTATCTCTAGTAAGCTCGAAGAGCCAATATAGGCAAATTACACTTTATTTGAAAAATCACTTCGTATAGATTTACGCTCTGTCATCCTTATATCGAATATTTTATATCAATAACAATACTTTATTCAAACTCACGTACACGAGGAAACTAAACAAAACATTCGGTTCTCAAGTCACACACGTCCCTTCGCACAAATGAATGTAGACATTGTGCATCTCCCCTCCGTAATGAGCACTACTCATCAGCTTATGCAAATACACGTACATACGTCCCCACAGTGTTGCTAGGGGACAGGGGGCATCGATCCACCGATGCACCATGCATAATGTATGCAACCCACCCCTATTTAGCGAGAGCGAAATTTGTGAAAGAACTGCTATGCGCACATTAATCTTAATTTACTGCCAGTATTTTTGTATGCAGATATATGCATAATGAGTTTTTTTTTATGATGAGAATAGGGTCCTGCGCGTAATATTGATGAATTATCCGAACTTTGTAAAGGCAAATAAAAATGCTAGGATTGTAAAACTACATTATGAGTTATTTTTTACGATATACGATATTATTTTGCGGTTTATGTTATCTGTATGTTATTAGGTAAAAAAGGCAATATAATACTTAAGGGGACTACAAGAGCTAATTTCGCTGTCCCTGTCGGATTGTATATATGGGCGCAAATTAATATATAATGATTATATTGTTACGAAAATGTTAATAATATTTAAGATTGATATTTAAATAACGATTTGTGAACACAGAACTTAGAACTTCACTACTTTAGAATATTAGACACTGTATTGGCTGCTTAACTGTTTATAAAGATTGGGTATTTAATTTATCGCTTAATTATTAAGATAACTCCAGAAACTTTCAAAGTAAAATCAATTAGTATTAAATAACATGATTCTGACACTTATTATGTTTTCGGTAATAAATAACATGCTATTATATTTACATCCTGTTGATAGCGCCATCTGTTGACCGAATGTTGTAAAGCAGCGTTTGGCTATTAAAATAAATTTGTTATTCGTGTAAAATAAATCATTTGGTGTTGTGCAAAATTCATTACAATATTAATGTAAATTTTTGATTAGTTTATAATTAATTGTACAGTAATTTCAATTATATGTGAAAAGGGAAAAGGAAGTGGCAATTGTTAAACATTAAGTGTAATGGACGGTTAGTTTATAAAAAGGACTGTAGATCGCATTTTAATTCAATTCTGTGCTAGAAATCAACTGATAATAAACCAAGTAATATTACGTGAGTGTTTTTATTATGGAGTCTGGACACCATAACCCCGGCGTATCGCCGACAGCAGCGGTGGGATAAACGCCCCCTAAGAGACTTCGGGATCTACGGTTGGTGCGAGAGTGATGGGTCTCTTGGCTTGGCCGCCATTACCAATTATGACCTGAAGACTGATGCGACAAGCGCTTGGAAGCCGTGTCTGGCTCTAGTCAACCCTGATCGGAGACCACACGGTGTGTCGGAGTTATGGCGAACACGTCTACACTTCACGTGAGGCCACGTGCGAGCGCGAGCGACAGAGCGACTACGACGGGGTGCACGCACCGGGGTGTGCTGTGGCGTGAACGCTGTTCTGCTCTGAGTGCTGCCAGAGGTTGCAGATGCGGGTTGTTGATGCACTGACTAGAGGTATTTATCCAGAACTGATTTGATTAGAGTTTTTGAGAAACATCCTAATTTTATAAATTAAGGTGCTTACACGATTACCTACTGTCCCCGTGAGGATTACCAGATAAACATTATACAGTCAAAATTACGAACGTTACACCCCAAATAGAACTTATAGGTAACTGATGTTTATCCACGTTTGGTATATAGCAGTGCTACTGTGCTTATAGTCATGTTATGCCGTCGGCTGGGGCTCTTGTCTGTTTATTAATCGTTAGGCCATGTCGGCAACTTTCTGTAAAACTTACTTATCTACACAAGAAAGAGAAAATAGCTTTGTTGTTACGTGGTTCTACTAATGTAATTATTAGTAAAGAACGGGCAGTTATACCCTTTCCAAGTTGAAGCTCTGATATAGATCTATTGTATAAATTACCTGATTTGCTTTCAGTTTAAATAAGCTAATTGATGTGCTGAATATGAATTCAATTGGTAGTCAATAGGTTATCTCAATAGTAAAACATGAATCAAAACATTATTAATAGCCCTTGGTTACACATAACATAAGGCTAACTAACTACATTACTTATGGCTAGTGCTCACGGCGCGATTATATGAAGCCTCTCTTGATAAATGACTATCCACCACAATAATAATTATTTGCATAAAACCAGTAGTTTCACAGATAAGTGCATTCAACAAAACAAACTTCAGTTTTATTATATTGGTACATCTGTACCAATATAAGAAGGTAGATATAAAAATAAACTTGTTACATATTTTTAAAGCTAATATTTATAAAGTTACAAAATAGGTTTTATTTATATTTGTTTACTCTGTACCTACATGATTTCATTTTAACATTATGTTGAAATTGTTACTGTCAACTTGCAGCTCAAGTTAAGGCATTTGTCGTTTAATTTTATACCTGTATAGAATGACTTGTTCCGACCATGATAAGTCCTTGCTTAACCCAAACTACTTAAGCTAGAAACATGAGATCTGGACAGTAGATTTCTTTATGGACATATGCACTCACTTAGGTTTTGTAAAAGTCCATCTCTAAGCATTTTAGGTTGAAAGTCTTAAGGCAGGTGACTGCTAATCTTTTGTAAATAACAAGCCTTAGTGTAATACTCGGTAAATACAATTTATTTTAGTTGTGAGTTCATTTGCTAAGTTAGTTGCATCTATATTCAAGATGACAACCAGTGATAAACCAATAAAATTTAGTGCCAACCTTATTGCTTAGCTCTTGTGGGATACAAGACAGATAGGAATATGATTATTAGGATAATGGTAAGTGGGTTTAAAGAACATGATGTGAAAATCCATATTATCTCTTTTCCCTTTTAGCGGTATTTATTCTTGGCAAATAAAAGTAAATGTATGGACTGCTCATACTTTATTTCTAAGTCGGTTGTGATTAGTCAGTTTAAATTTATTTATTCAGATAAACAATTATTAATTGTGTATGAATAAATAAGAATTACATTAGCACCAATATAAAGTCAAATAAAACTATTGATATAAACTCACCACCATATTAACTATACAAACTAAGTGGAATCATTTTTAGAAATAAGACTGCACTACTCTTGCTTTGTAATATTGGTAGCTTGTAAATTTCTCTTTTATGGCTCAGTTGGCAAACAGTTCAACAATTTCACAGCTTGCACTATGCCTAAAAATATTCAATATTGGATTAAACATGTTCTTACATGAGTAATAATTATAGCACTAGTATTTTCGAAATCCTTGGATCTGCATGGTTTGAAATCATTTCATATTTATCATCAACAGTCCGACTGTTCACGGCTGAACATAAGCCTCTCTTTGTTCTTGCCATTTTGTTTTCCTGTTTGATGTGGATAAAACTTATTTTGAATATATTAAGTTTTAACTGTTTTATCAAGACTGCAAAATATGGGTATCCTGATAACTTTATATTTGATTATCTAAAATGGCACTGTCAGACAGAACCTGAGAAAATTCAGTGTCTTTTGTATTTTACCTTATGCGTAAAATATGGGCTCCAACACCGTTGTAGCTAAGATAACTATAGACCAATGCACAGGTTGAACATGCCTGATATATAGATATAGCTTAATAGACCGCATCACTTTGTAAGAGTAGAATTTTATTACATCTTCAGTTACGAAGGTTCATGGAACTAATATTTGGGTGGGAAATGTTGCCCACCACCTGTCTTTTGAGTGTTGCAGGTTGATGATGACATCCTAGCAGATGACCTGACCTTAGTGTGAAGAGAGGATGGACGAGCGGTCCTTTACTGATTAATATGAATGGATGACGGTGGCCCACCCTTTAGACGTCAGTGGTTTTGTGTGTGGGCTACGCGCACACATGCCGCATGAGTGGTGTACTGAGCTGGAGTCAAGCATTGTTTGCTAACCTTTGTTGATCAACATCAACAACTGTATGAGCAGCTTGACCGTATGGGCGGAGGATTCGTCAGATACCGATTTACGTGGGGGGTCCTCTACCTCCTCCACTGTCGTTGTCGGACCTATGTAATTGCATTGTATTGATATAACTGATCATGACGAACGATGATGATTATTTTATGTATATGCATTGATGTGTTTATGAGGCAAATTTTGCATTTGTGTTTGAGTAAAATTTTATTTTTCCTATCCAACATCCTTCCCAAAACGCTGGCTGGCCAACATGCGTATCCTTGATCCTGGTCTTGTTGGCTAGATCCCGTGATGGGTGATGCCGTGTGTTGGCTAGATCCCGTGATGGGTAATGCCGTGTGTTGGCTAGATCCCGTGATGGGTAATGCCGTGTGTTGGCTAGATCCCGTGATGGGTGATGCCGTGTGTTGGCTAGATCCCGTGATGGGTGATGCCGTGTGTTGGCTAGATCCCGTGATGGGTGATGCCGTGTGTTGGCTAGATCCCGTGATGGGTGATGCCGTGTGTTGGCTAGATCCCGTGATGGGTGATGCCGCGTGGGCTAGATCCCTATGTGGGTGATGCCTGTATGCGCTAGATCCCGTAATCGGTGATGCCGTAATCGGCTTAGCCATGGGTGAAGCATTGTTTGTTAGATCCCGTGATGGGTGACGCATGCCTCAGGCTAAGATCCTATGACTAGGTGAAGCCTTGTAATTAACTATTAGTTCATTCTGTATGATAAACGCTTATTTATGTAATTTTTATATTCCTTATTTTTGTTTGTTATGCTGTTTATTCTGTAACCGTTAAATAATCAGCGCGAGGAGCGCGCTGGATCAGAATGGCCGTATGGGCGCAAATTAATATATAATGATTATATTGTTACGAAAATGTTAATAATATTTAAGATTGATATTTAAATAACGATTTGTGAACACAGAACTTAGAACTTCACTACTTTAGAATATTAGACACTGTATTGGCTGCTTAACTGTTTATAAAGATTGGGTATTTAATTTATCGCTTAATTATTAAGATAACTCCAGAAACATTCAAAGTAAAATCAATTAGTATTAAATAACATGATTCTGACACTTATTATGTTTTCGGTAATAAATAACATGCTATTATATTTACATCCTGTTGATAGCGCCATCTGTTGACCGAATGTTGTAAAGCAGCGTTTGGCTATTAAAATAAATTTGTTATTCGTGTGAAATAAATCATTTGGTGTTGTGCAAAATTCATTACAATATTAATGTAAATTTTTGATTAATTGTACAGTAATTTCAATTATATGTGAAAAGGGAAAAGGAAGTGGCAATTGTTAAACATTAAGTGTAATGGACGGTTAGTTTATAAAAAGGACTGTAGATCGCATTTTAATTCAATTCTGTACTAGAAATCAACTGATAATAAACCAAGTAATATTACGTGAGTGTTTTTATTATGGAGTCTGGACACCATAACCCCGGCGTATCGCCGACATATACATAAGAAAGAGAAGCGCGACGACGACGGGACGTTCAGAACTCTTTACAAACCATAAAATAAATTAATTACAGAAAATGTATTGATCGGATTAAAAAAATAAAACAGTATTTCGTTAGTATGTTGCTTGTTGAATAATTTGTCAAAAAATCTGAATGATTGTATGTATTTTAATATGGTTTTTATTCGTTAAAATATTTTTTTAGAGGTATGTTTGTGATTTTTTTCTATCGAATAAAGTTAGTTGTATTATGTTTTCAACACAGTACTTAACTAGATTATATCCTGAAGAATATCATATATTTTTCTGATTGTGTTAACTGCATTGAATCATATACTTTAAAGCATTATAAAACTTGCGTTTAGCTCTTGTAGGCCCCTTAAGTCTAAAACATAGAATGCTGTCTCATAATTTTATTCGCAAACATGTCTATGCCGTGTAAATGGCGAATCAGATTTTCTTAGATAGAAAAGTATAGGAATGATGTATTAATCTTTGCAATTTAATGAGATTTTTGTAATTATCACATATTTTTGTAATAATTTAATGATGGCAAAGTATTTTAATTATATTTAATGTGATATCCGCGACCAATTTATCTTTTCCAAGAGTTTTAATCTTCAGATTTACTCTCCATTCCTCGCATTTAATAACTTTCGCCTAACGTCTTTATCTGGAAAGATGTATCGTTCTCATGACTTTAAGGTCAATAAAATGACGCGGCTTGTCGTTAGTAATGGTCATTAACTATATAAGGCTGCGATTATTCAGGTCGTAATTACTGCACTGAGGCCGAAAAGTTTGTGGCGAATTATTTGCTGTACGTATTTGATGCGTTTAAAGGTATAACTGCATCTCAGAGACGTAGCAAAATGCAGGTAAAAATTTATGATGTCCGCACACACCACATACAGTTGAATATACTATAGGGAAAAATAATGTTAAATGAGCTTGGTATTCAAGTGGCAGCTATTTCTTTGGTAAAATGTTTAAAACAAATTTTCAGCCGGTCAATCTTAGGAAGCAGACAGTTAGCTATATATGCACAATCCTTATGCTTCGCTGCACCGGCTCGACAAGTTCAATCTTTCATAAAGCGGTATAATAATAAATTTAAGTGCATTTTACAGCGTCGCCCCCCTACCTTGCTCCCCCCCTCTTAGCCGTCGTACCGACGCTTTCTTTATTAAATGTACTTTATTAGTGTTTAACGCCGTTCCGATATTGGATCACAGTTTATAGAGTTTTTATTGCGTTTTGTAGGATTTTATTCCTAACTTTACGTAATTAAGCTCGATAGAGTTGTCAAGCCACTCCGCGATGTTGCTTATGTTGGTGCTTGTAGTTCTTTAATGCAATTAATTGTTGTGGGCGCAGTTAGTTTGGCTCTGTTTAGTACCGTGTTCCTCTAGCTAGAATGTTTCTTATTCATTAATAACTTATTTACTTGCCTAGAAAAACGTCTATACAAAGTCGACAAACAATTGTACGTTACGTCATATACCCATATTTCACCTACAATAAAATATATATATTTTTATACTATATTTTGGAAGGACTAGATATATAGATATATGTGTGTAATTAATTTAAATACCTAAAGATATCCGTTTGCGGTAGTATTATATACACTCAAATATAAAAATAATTTTAATTTCAAGGCTGAATAATATCAAAATAGACTGCAATACGTATAAAATCTACGTACCTGAAGTAGATTACAAGATTTTTTTTTTATTTACGAATGTATTAAACACCTTCGATTCTTTTAAGTTATTTTCAATCCCACACAACGTAAATTGATTCCTTATCTTCTGTATTGTAGATGCACTTCTCTGCTTATTCAAACTGTTGTAAAAATTCAAAGACGGCCACTACTGCGGTGTTGAGTGAGCTATACGTTTTCGCTACCTCAGTAGCATAGAAAGAATCATAAAGCTAGCTTACTAGCAGTAGTCGTTGAGACGTATCGGCGAACATAAACGTACCAAACACGGAAACTATGAGTACAGGTTTTGTTTTACGAAAGCTTGAGCAGATGTTCTCCGGATAGTTATTACTCAATCAAAACTTAATAGCTGTAGTCTTAGATGCTCGCTGGCTGAATAAACTGAGGTTATTCCTGAATGATCATAAAGAAAAGCTTTGTTGAAATTAATGCTGATTTTTTAACGAATCATAATAATAAGCAAATAAATGAAAAGATAATTATAGTTGAGACTGCCTCGTTGGTCTCGCGGCATAAATGTGCGCGTGGGATTGGGAGGTCTCGGGTTCGATCCCCGCGTCGGGTAAAGTGTTATTGGGTTTTTCCGTTAGGAAATTCTCAGTAGCAGTACGGAGTCTGGTAATGTGCCCGGTACGGCAATAGGCTCGCCCCCTATTACGTGGGACCAAAAAATTCCTGGCGAAATGTTGGTGTAATATTACACCTCTGCCTACGCCTTCGGGGATACAGGCGTTAGTCTATAAATAAATAAAAATAATTATTGTTACTAATTAATAATGAACAAGTAATAAAATTGACAGACATCTCAATCTCAACTGTGGCTGCTTTGCCATACGCGTGTTAAATGCTATGAGATCGATCACTTGACGGGGCAAAAGACAGGTAGAAATTCTATTGTACCAAGTGGGTATATTTTTTGTATGTAACTATTGCTTCATGTTTGTAAACTCAACTGCAGTAGAGTTATTATTGTAAGTACGGGGGTTGGTTACCTACTATAATCATTACCCGCTTTGACTGTGAAGCATAACAGTGTGGAAAGCTATATTTGACGGATCTCTATCATATTATCAAAGATATCTGAAGTCTGTCAACCGGTTCTGGGTTAGCGTGGTAGATGATAGGATCATCTCATACAGAAAGTCAGCATTGACCTTTTATATAAATACTAGACGATGCCCGCGGTCACACCCGCGTTATTAAAGTCTACTGCTCTGCTCCCGTCGCTCATAGCATGATGTTATATAGCCTATAGCCTTCCTCCGATAAATGGGCTATCTAAACACTGAAAGAATTTTTCAAATCGGACCAGTAGTTCCTGAGATTAGCGCGTTCAACCAAATAAACAAACAAATCCGTCAGCTTTATATATTAGTATAAGATATAGGATATATATATTGTTGTAGGATATATTATTTTTAAGATCTTGTAGTCCAATTCGTCAACTTTCACTTACGCAAGATGATACATGATCGACATTCTACAATAATGTTCTGCTACTAATGAGATGAATATGATGACAAAGTAGGTATGAACCCCTAGACAAGCGTTTATATAATTACGATTTTCATTTGTAATGTCACAATAATAGAAAACACTATATGAGCCTACTATTTAAGGTTCTCTTTCATTCACAACTCCTTAATAATTTTAAGTTACTGAGGAATATTATTCCTCTTTCGTTGCCACGAAGTACCTGCCAACACCGTCACGCTTCTCTAAAAGTATTTAGCGATGTATTAGAGCGTTATAAAGGCGAAGTTGCAATATTCGGTGTCGATGTGCGCGTGTGTGCGTGCGAGGACGCGGAACAAAGGCCCTAGTTGGCGGAATCCAATTTAAAAGTAGCGTTTACTTCAGCGTGTAATCGTTAGTGGACGTTAGGCGGGCGGCACGCGCGCGACCACGCTTCACGCGGTATAGATCAAACGGTTTCATTAATTTAACACTAGCTCATACCTGCGATTGGTCACATTATATAAAAAGCCTCTTATATAGCTATAAATTCTGATTTCGGCAAGGGCCGGTAATCTCTGTGCCCGAGGCTAAACTGATTTTTTTAAAATCTGGCTGAGGTTCTACATATTATAGGCGATCTTTCAAAAACCAATTCTTAAATTTATTATTGAAGAATGATGCGACATAAAATCTATAAAAATAGGCATGGCATGAACACTACTATAGATATATTAGACGTAAAAATACTTATGATGTATAAAATGTATCAGTTTAATTTATATCAAAATTATCATAAATATGTAATATTTCAAAATCACTTGTTCGTGACTTTTCGTGTTACACTAATTTATTTACCCGTATTTGATTATACTCTTATTAACTAACTATACCTATTTGTTTCGTTGTTCCTGCAAAGATTCAGTAGACACATAACTAGTAATATTTGCATGCAATGCGATAAAGGATAAGAAACAAAAACAAAATCGACGTGCTCTAGAAATTGTATGAACAATGAGTTTCAGAGACGTAGGTATTATTTTGGAGTAGGTACTAAACGTATCTTTCGCGAATTTTCACTATGCCCTTCGTGCTATCAAATCATTTGTAGGCATCTCACAATTTTTCGTTAGTCGTGCATGTGGAGAGAGCTGAACTCTTTAATATGACATCCACATGACGAGGTCTTCGTCAAAACGATAACGGTTTATGCGTGTTTCACGGCCATATTATACTTTTAAGGTCAATAATTACATATTAAGATACCTAGTTGTGTTGCAGTTCTGTACTATGCCTTAGTGCACGCGGGGTAAAGCAGCCGGGCGAGAGAGAGGTGGTGCAGGGGTGCGACGGAGTGAGAGGGGGGAGAGACGCGGCATCCGCCCGCCAGCCAATATTATACGGCCGTAGTTAGCGCGCACTGATATTAAGAATTCCACAGTGCATAGAGTAGTGCGTTGTACTTAGTTTTAAATGATGTTTAATATTATATTTTTGTTTGGAGTGAAAACTTATCCAGACTTGTCATACAAGTTATGGAAATAGTGAAAGAAGTACCTAAAGCCTTTTTGAGATCAGTGATATTAATAACGCAAATTCACTCACCTTTGCTGAGCAGTTAACAAAACTCAGGTTATTAAATAATGATCGTTTCAGATATGTTTTGTTGATTTGGTCGATTAAAATACGGTTTTCCCTTCAATATTTTATAGCGGGGGACGCATAAATGGCAAGATTAGTTTTACCAAAAATCTCTATACTTAATCGTAGTTGTATTATAAGACAGCGTGCGACTAGTAGGTACCTAATCATGTGTATGAGTACATACTTTATATATTATTAGGTTTGATATTCTAGATGGTGAGAAATGATTAAGCTATTCATATAACATTTCAGATCAGACCTTAAAACATAACCTTCACAAATAATAAAAGTCACAAAAACGAAATACCATACAAGTCGTGTCTAATTACCCATTGTCCTTCTAATGAACGCTCTCTGTATTACATCCCTACTCTGTAGTCTGAGATTGGAGCGAGCGGCACAAAGTTGGTAATTGAAAAATCTTTCCGGTCCCCGTTACCTCCGCCCCCGCACCGCTCACCCTTCATCGGAGTCTCCCCCCCGCGTGGCCCGCGAAGCGCGCTAGGAATTAAACTGAAACTGTAATTACATGTGTTATGTTTAATTGGAAATGGCTGTTTACATACATAGACAGGGTAGGTATAAGCTTGCTTGGGTCGTGAGGGAAAGTGTGTTGTGTCCGAGAATATAAAGCGGTATCCTTTTCTTTATAAGTCAAATTTGTAGGATTCAGAAAAACATATATTTTTCTTCATCTTTTTCCTTTTTTAAGAACAAAGCTCTTGCATTAAGGTACTTACGTGTTACTTCACAAATATTCGAATAACGGATACAAAGTACACCTAGACTCGAACAAATAATAAAATTGTGGATCATATAAAGTGCATAGGGTTCCAACCAAGAACTTAGGGTACGAAGCCAACCTCACCTGCAAGTGGTGCACCTGTTGATCAACGGACGAGGCTCTGGCAAACAAAATATCCCGATAAGCGGCAATAGGCTCGCCACCTATAAAAACACTGGCGAAAAGTGGTCGTGTAATATGCCTCTGCCTACCCCTTCGGGGAAACAGGCGTGAGTCTATGTATGTATGTATGTATGTATAAAGTGTTGTCTGGTGTGAAGGTCAAATCAATAATACTCGGCCTACACTTAAACAACTAAGCCATAAATCCAGTCAATTCAATGCACGTTGAAATCCTTGTCATACTTAACACGTCGGTTGGCATGCCACCAGTAAAACCAAAGTCCTGGTTTAAAAGAGTCAAATATTGAATCATAATTAATACAATAAGTTCAGCAAAGTTTAAAACATGTATACTTTGCAAATGAGTTTCATCTTGCGTGTCAGTTCATAACATATTAACACTTAATCGACTAATATTCGCATATTGTATTTCTTGGATTTGTAGGTCTTGTCATTGATCATTGTAGCTCTAGTTTGGCGTAGGCTGTAGGGGCTTAGATCGTAGCTATGTTCTATTATCGTAGCAACCTTATTATGTACCTCGGCGTAGACTTTGAATAACTTTGTATGCCTATGTTAAGCGTGACTAGTAAACGAGGTAGATTTCGGGCAAAATCATATTATAAAAGAGTATATGTCAATGATTCTAAATTTTAAAACAAATAAATAGGTTCAAAGGGCGTTTAGAAAAGTTTTATTTTTTAGAATCAAATATGATATCTATACAGGAACTTCGGTAGCAACTCCAGTATTTGTTTATTTAACTATAAACATTGTAGAATTTTAACTGTTCAGTTTACTAACTTCGGGAAAATCATGTAAAGCAATCAGTAGGCCATAAAAAATTAACTAAGAAAAGTATAGAGAAAACATCGAGACAATAAGTAAAAAAAAGTATGGAGGCGTTCGAAGCGCTCTTCTGTATTATGACACATTGATTTTATTATCCGAATGAAATACTTCGATGTGAAAGATACATTTAAATATCTGGATGATAAATAAATATTGTCCCGTCAGTATTATCTGTAATTCATAAATAATACAAAAATAACGGTTATATATATTGTGTCTTACTACAATCCCAAATAAAAATACGTTTTCTAATAAACTTATTAAGAACGCACACTTTCAAACAAACCATTGATTACTGCGTATAACATTACTAGATTTAAACCTCCTTTACAAAACAAACCCCTTATTTGTCTGCGATACGTAACACCTTAACAATACCATAGGTAATTCAAAAACGCGTCTGTGTCATGTGACTCGGGGTAAGGTGGCTGCCCCCTTGCCCCTACCGGACAGGGCCGGCCGGGGCGGTGTGGGGGCCATTCGTCAGCTCTCTCAGAAATGTTTTCATTTTTATTTCATAAATAAAGAGTGGAATGCCGCCCGGGCGCGTAATGAGGGCGCTGTGCGATGTATAAGTATGTGGTGGTTTGTGATACATTGTGATGCATTTTGAGATATATAATATGAAGTTTAGAGTGCCTTTTATTGATATTCATGTTTGTCGTATGCGTGACGAGCTTTGGGCTAACACTACCACTTTGTGGGTCGCTGATCGGAATACAACTCGCGGCAGCCCAAAGGTTAGGTAGAAAAATGATTTAAAACTACATAATTGTATAATGAAGAATGGATAATGACACCTGTCGAAAGAGAGAGGTGGAAAGCGGGTAAGGCGGCTATTGCCGCCGCTATGGCTATTGCGGCGGCTATTGCGTTTTAATTATTATTATTGATAATGAGTGTCTTGTGTGAAATTATCGCTGCGTATCTGAGCTCGGACTATAGAGCTTAGATATTCAGCAATATTTTTTATGATATTATATTTATATGAAAAAATTGGTATTACCTCTTCATTAGCAATGTAGTTTATATTATGCTTTGTGGAAGAACAAGTATATTCGAAATCCTGCCTGTGCTATTCATTATGGAAATAATTCTGTTTGATAGTCTGAGTGTTATTTGTCTAAGTTGATTAATTGATTGTAAATTTCTCGCGAAAGGAAGTCCTCTGAAAACTAAAAAATAATATGGCATGTGCATATTTGCAACTATTACACCAACAGTTTAAAACGTAGCTACGGACAATGAATCTTTAAATTTTCAAAGTGCCTAGAGTTTCGTAAAGCGTAAGATAGTCATACAGATACAAATTTAATATTAATTTATACATAAATACCGATATTCTCATCGCAATAAAAAAATGTTTATATCAATAAATTTATGGATCGAAAAATCAACCAGATTATGTGTAATCCCAGGGGTGAAGGTTCTACGCTCATGAATACATCTGCTACGCGCCGCTACGTCGTGCTACACGCGCTACGACCCTACTCCCGCTACAAGCTTATAAACATTTCGTCATATAAATGACTCAATATGGAGGAGATTATTTTTATTTTTTTGTTTGAAGTCTTGGAAGAATTATAGGAAGATACTTTAGTTTTTAGACTAAAACGCGCATCGCTTTGGTGGTTCGATTCCTCTGACCACAATTACGCATTTCAAGACTATGAAGTGACCAGAGTCGGTTCATAGTAGTAGAGTTACCAAAAGAAATATAACTACTTC
Organism: Euclidia mi; assembly: GCA_944739405.2. Classification (NCBI taxonomy): domain Eukaryota; kingdom Metazoa; phylum Arthropoda; class Insecta; order Lepidoptera; family Erebidae; genus Euclidia; species Euclidia mi. Next base: position 102,857,716 of record OX123183.2, on the reverse strand, counting down.
TTGTCACTGAAGCATTTTGTAAAATGGGTGTATATATCTTTCGGATGCAATGACATAGTACTGAATGACTCGTTGTTTTAAAGTATCAACTCTTGCAAAAGTAAATGTTCAAAATAAAATAGAAAATACATTAAAATCACATGTATTTTCAGATATTTTCAAATACAAAAAAGACATGACTTTTACTAGACCGGGCATTAAGTTCTAATCTCTCGGAACCAAACGAATAATGCAAAGATGCTACACGTTTCCTAAATAAACTTCTTCCTTGTAATGCTATTTTACTATCAAGTCATTAATTTTATTGCTTTACCGTAAGATTGGGCCAATAAAATATGAATATATTGATGACACGAGCAAAGATAAAGTTTCACATAAAATTACTGAATAAAATATTTGACGTAAATCTCTAACAGACAAAGAAAACTGTCACAACTTTATATTAATACGACAATAACTTAAATCCACCCATAAGTAAACACGAAATGGTTTCACTCGCCGAGAAAATTGGATATTCACATGATGTGAAGAACCCTATTCATAGAATTGAATGGAAAATTCAAAGAGGGGTTGTTGGAGGTGACGCGATTACGTTGTAAACAAGTCGCGACATTCCACGCGGCGAGTGTTTAAAGTCGTGAACACCCGCGGCGCACCCGGTGCTCGGAGCACAGACCACGTCGGGGGTAGAGGCCAAAGTAATTGGTGTCGAGAGCGCTCAGGGGCGGAGGTAGGCCCTCCGACATATTGCAAACATATTCTCCGCTTGAAATTTATTGTAAATCGCGGCAGGGGGATTTGAATTCAGCCCCTCGTACTGTCAATAAACCGAATGGACTTTGGAAATTCGCTACATTCGCTCAGTGTTTGTGTTTGCTGCCTTGGTTTTTTCTGTTCTTGCGAAAAAACCTCCCTGTGGCCACGGCCCGACCCCCGCCCGTGTCCGTGTCCGCCGCGCTTCCGATTTTATTTATCTAAGGTTTTCCATTCCGTCGTAATTGTGTGAGTTGCGAGCTCGATTGTTGCTAAAGCGAATATTTATTTGGGCTTCAGTTTGCTTTCCATTTGCGCGTCGTATCTACGTATGTTTGTGTGTGAGAGCTCCCTCCCCGCGGCCCGCACCGCCTCGCTGCTCACTTTTAGCGGCATTGTGCTACAAATTGAATTTGCGGGGACTCAAATCAAATGTTGTCGTAAGAAATGACTTGTCGCCGTCGACTGACACTATCAAAAAATTGATCGACTGTCGGCATGTAGCTCGCGAGCGCGGTGATATCGGCCAGTGATGCGCCGCCACTTCTACTAGTTTACAATAAACGTGTAACATAGCTAGTAAATCACAACATTGTATGATTCGTGAATAAACGTAAGTGTATCGGGTGGGTGCGGTATAAATCTAAAGGGCGCACACGCCAATAACATTAGTACAATGAAACGCGGGCGTGCAATCAGCATTAGCCGGAATATATTTCGCGTAAATCTTTCACGGCAGCTTTTATGTATATCGTAAAAAACGGGCAAGTGTCCGGCGAGTGAGCTATAAATATGGTCGTAAAGCGCGCAGTGAGCCGGGCCTGCGCCGGACGACGCGCCCGGCGGCCCGGACCAATCACTATATTACCAATTATAACATTTATGTGTTACTAACTGTTTCTCTAAATATGAATATAATTTTAAGTTTTAATCTGCAACATTTGCAAACCTCAAAAATCTTTGAATGATGTGAACTCTTAAATTCATTTTTGAGTTGATATCAAACATAATATTTGTTACGGCTAGTTTGAAGAGGCACGTGAAAGACTTTGTGGAAGCATGTGCGCAGCAGGGGTATGCTGTCTAGCATAGGCTAGGCTAAAGGGATATGAAGAATTTCAGTGTGTTATAGGTATCCTAATTTACCAAATATAAGTTAACTTCTAGTATAACTGTGATGTAATACTAAAATAAATTCATGCATTTTTGGGGTTTCCTAATTCACTACAAGTTTTGTTACGTTTGTACACTTGTCGGTGGCGTAACTCGACGACTATAAGTTGAAATTTAAAATCATTATGCATTTCAACCGCACCTAAAAAGTGATCAAATTAATTAACAATTTTACGGGCAGTTTCCGTAGACATACCTATATCAGAACAGCATATTTGCGTACATTGCTTTATAAAGGGTAGAGATATAAGATAGGTAATTAAAACAATTTGAGTTTGGAGTTAATATTTCAAGGATCCATTTGCAAATAATTTTGCATCAATCGTCAATCGAAAACCTTGCTTGTACCAACTACACCATTAAATTATTCAAAATAGTGGTATAAATATATATTGAATTTGGGCCAATGCAAATCATACATAAATAGGCTTAATTTTCTTTTGAAAATAATTATTTATTACTAGGAGTATAAAATTAATCAATGAATCTCATGTTTACGGGTAACATTAATGAATATTGTAGGTAATTGAGTAATTATGAGGACGACTATGAAACCCAACATTATGTCTAACCAGAGATGTACTTGTCCATTTTGTGACCTAAATCAACTTAAAGAGACCTTAACAACTCATAATGCTTATAGACGATGACATTTATTAACATTTGACTTCATATATTTGCAGGTCCCACACACCTAGCTGCAGAAGCAAACCTTCAAACAGCTCAGCGAAGCAACGAAAAATAAACTGAAAACCTTTTAGGTAAACAAAGCTACACTAAACTTTATATATCGTTGTATAATGGAGCTGGTATATCGTGGCGCAGATGAGAGGCAGTTAGCGTCAATGGCATCGGTTCAATCACAGTGAGCTGGCCGTGGACATAACCGCGAGGCATCACAACGATATCATATCGTAACACCAAACTTTACTAGACAACAAACATCTATGTGACAACTACGAATAAGGGGATGCGGCACTTTTACAACGTCTTAATTAATTTTCATATGATATATATGAATGATAGGAAGTAAGCAAGCAGGCGGATTGCCTGTTGGTAAGCGATTACCGCCGCCCATGTGGATTTAGTAGTTTGGATTTTGTGTTCAGTGCGTTGCTGGTCTGGATAGGGAAAGGAATAGGAGGAGAAGCAGGGAGAAGCAAAAGAAAAAGGGGCCTTCAGCGCTCTCACTCATCGAATGAAACGCAACAGTATCGATACTGACATTTTATAGCATGTGCTAAAGTTTCGCGTTGAGGCTGCGCTGCCTAGTAGAGATACCAACAGATAGATATAGAGATGTACTTAGTTGTTTTTTGAATGTCTGTAAAGTTGTTGCGATAAAGACTTTATTCCTAGTATGGAAGCTTTATTTATAAAATAAATAATCAGGAGGTCAACTAGTACAAAAAAATAACAAAGGATAGACTTTTAAAATGAAGCACAAAGTTAATGAAATGTCAGTCTCATTATAACTCTCACCATTTTTGGCTCATTAATTAGAGTAATTGGTAAAATATTAATTGGTTGGAATTGTTTTAAGCATCTGCGTCCAAGATAACTAATAAATAAATATTCCATATCCAATATTTAACTAATTGGCTATGAAAAACACATAAATATCATAAATAATAATAAAGAAACACGTTCTTTGTAACGCTTTACTTCATAAGCTTTTCATATAGAAAGTCTTTTCTCAACAGAGTGTATTTAATTTTGCTATGAATCGTTATAAGCAGAGATAGTTTTTGCCACAACTTTTTTTGAGGATATCGATGAAATGTGTGATCATCCTAATTAAGAGTCTAAATTATGCACAATAATATTAATGGAACTGTAAGAAATTGGCACGGCCAGTTATATAATAGTCCTATGTTGGGATTTGTATATTGATCTTATTATTCCAAGTTTAAGGGCCTTAGATATATTAGCATTTAGGGAATATGCTAACTATACAAGTGACTGTCCGTGTGGTCTTGGATTAAGAATACGGAATGTCACCACCCCATATCATCCCATGGGTGTCACTGTGACATAAGGAAAACTTGATACAAACCCTATACCAACCCGTTTGGCCAGCGTGGTATAGTAGGCCAATTCCTCCTTTCAAAGGAGAGGCCTAGTCCAGCAGTGGACTGTTAAAGGCTGATGATGATGACAAGCGACTACAATATAACGTTGCTATCGTTGGCATATCATCATCATCATCAGCCCTTTAAACTGTCCCACTGTTAGGCACGGGCCTCTTCTCACTATGAGAAGGGTAAGGCCATAGTCCATTTAATCCGGAGATAACCTGGTGTAACGGAGCAGTTATCCACAACATAAAACATAAGTGTAAGGAATTTTCAAGTAGCTGACGTCAGTTCCATGAATACTAAAGCAGTGAAGCACTAAACACACCGCCTGCATATAACAGTGACAATGTAACCTTATGCCGCATCAACGTCACACAGTTTCCGAGGTGTGTGTCGCGATTGAACGCGATTCTCTCTAAGACAAAGTGTGTTACTTCTCGCGGGATCCCTCCTAGGGGGGTCCACCTTCACGTGTCAGGGGGGGAGAGCTACGTACTATGTAGTAATATTTTTACGAGCGGTTTTTATTGTCGTCGCGCGCGATAAATTTGTCATCGCTGTTTCCCCGCCGCCCGTCTGCACCACTCCGCTGCCGCTAAACTGCAACCTTTTATTGTTTGTCATGAATTGTAATTATGAGATACCGTAACCTTTCAGTCAAGTTGACTTGGTGTTATCCTGTGTAGTTGTCGAGCGACTGACTTATGTAGAGTACTTTCTGATGGTACCTACTATTAACAGTTATTGGCATTTTAAACTAAATGAAGAAATGAACAGGCGGTCTACCTGGCCTTTAAATCTATTTAATGAAGGACATTGCATTTGCAATCCAGTAGGTTTTCGGTCGGTTCTTGCGTACTTCACTTGTGCCCCATATACCAACACACTTATCTAGTAATTTACAAGAATACTGAACAAATGCAATCCAAATTGCACAGCGGTTATCTTGAAAATGGAAATAAATTCTTTTAATGCCTGAGGTCCGTTTTATTAGCTCCCGCATCGCACCTTGTAAGCACAATAGACTCCATAAAGTTATCATTGACTCTGTTTGATGAGATAAGAGTTCTTTAGTAGTTTCGCAACCTTTTATTCTGATGATATCCTACTAAATTAATTAAAATTAAAATGACAAACACTTCCATTTTAATTCAATTATAAATATACCAAGTTTAAAAAAGGTTTTTTAAAGGTTGATGGATTAAAACTCACTTTAGTTATACATGTAGCTTTCGCACCTGCTTAAACCGTTTAAAGTCCGTCGCTTGACAGAAAGTATCAACCTTAAATATTCATCTTTAATGTGAAAGTGAATTTTTAAATTCTTTTTTGAAACCATTTAATAGAGTGCCAGCTGCAGATAGTAAAATTGTAGAAGTTATGAAGTTCATATATATTTTTTGCGCCGTGGTTGGCTTTATAATAGGGAGGGTAAAAAGTGTTTCGGACTCCTTTTATTTTGTGTGAAATATGTTTATAATGTTATTGACCCCGCAAGGTGGACCAAGGATCCGATTAGAATCGTGTAAAGCGGTTGGATGCATGCAGAAAACTTTTAGGCAGGCTTATCTTCGGCAGTGGACGTCCACAGGCTGAAATAATGATGTTATCATCAGCCCCTTTATACTGTCCCACTGCAGGGCACGGGCCTCTTCTCACTATGAGAAGGGTAAGGCCATAGTCCACCACGCTGGCCAAGTGCGGGTTGGCAGACTTCACATGTCTTTCGGGAACATTATGAAGAACTCTCAGACATGCAGGTTTCCTTACGATGTTTGCCTTCACCGATTAGCAAGCGATAATCAACAATTTAATACGCACATAACTCCGAAAAGTCATTGGTGCGCGCCGTGGATTCGAACCCGGACCTTCTGCGTAACAGTCTGTCGGTCTCTCCCCTTTATTTTTTGGTATCGTGTTGGAAAATCCTCATGGAGTCCCTCCGCCCTGGGGGGGAAGGACGAAGGGGACTGTCAGACTCTTACTGACTAAAAACCAACCCGTGCTCCTCATGTATCCATGTGTCGGAGGGTAGAGTTTCACCGAAGCATTCCTCGCTACCCCTCGACGGGTATTGGCCCGCCAGATGGTCAGGCGGGCCCCGAACGAAAACCCCTTGGCGGCGGATGAAGGTGTTGGGCTTCACCGCCAAAACACCCAGCGGCCGCAGAGGATAGGGAGGACGGCAACGCAACACCGCATCTCCTCTTCCTCTGCGGCCCACCGCGACGCAACGATGGTACGCCCCCATTTGGTCGCGGGAGATAGGGCGCGCGGCAACGCAACACCGACACACCTCTCCTCCCGCGACCGCACCCGACTGCGAGGGACAGACAGAACTGTCCCCCGCACCCGCACCCTGGGACGCATCCTACGCAGGCCCCACGCAAGCCCACGTGGAGCGTCCCCTTCCGGGATCCTGCTTAGCTTCACCGTGGGTGTTGAACCTCACCCACGGTTACTGAGCCCCCCCACCACGACAAGGTGGAGATCCTATTTCGGTCTTTCCCCTAGGCTATCGCTGCTTTTTTTTTGTGATGATGTTATAGTTTATAGTAATACATTAAGCGTATTCATCAAGTCTCATATTTCTTACATAGCAAAGCATGCAAGTACGTATTCTACCAGTAACGATCTCAGTCTGAAATTTGGATAACTCTGGAGCGAGGAGAGGAGCAGGTTTTAACACAATTAAATGTTTTAACCACCGTTTAGTTATTGTAGTATTTGTAGTCGTACTCTACAACTGTAGGATTTTAATGGGGTTTTAAATTTCGTTTCAATTTTGTAATTATCTAGAAGATAATAACCACCTTAGTCTTAGGTTTAAAATGGCGTTAAACGAGCGACGTGAACTCGTCGCATATACACACTTGTGGACACACAACTTGTGGTAGTCCGACAATACACTTGACGAATAACTTCATAGAGATCGGTTGTAACCGGCCCTTGACCAAATTAAATCTCCAACGGGTCCTCCAATGACCTTTAATGCGTGGCCTTGCCTCGAAGTACT